>NW_017547330.1:1467795-1537896 GCF_001854935.1 Bemisia tabaci | reverse complement strand
TAGTATAGATGAAATGACGTTATTGATGACATCATGTTGAAGTATCGGTACACAAAATTTAACCGAGAATACATTGTTCAAGAGGATAAGATACACATGCTCTAACTTCAAAAATAAGCTAGCAAAGGACTATACCTTCGTTTCTCTTACCTCGCCCTACAGCCGTCCGTCTGTCACATATATGGGGAAACGTAGAAACAAACCGAGAAACTTAGACCAAGAAATTTAAGTAAATCAAGCTTCCAGGTTACAATCAAAGTCGGACTTTTCCACCTGAGCCGGCTTCCGGTTAGAAGAAGTTCTTTTATTCTCTTACACAATCCTAATGCGTTTAAGGTGATTCGATGGACGCCATATTTTGTGTCAGAACGGCATGCGATATATCGCATCAATTAGTTCCATTTTTCAGCTACTCGTCATTTTTTTTCCAATTTTGAGATCGCAATTCTGTTGTCAGGATACTAGAGCACTCACTTATCAATGTTAACAAAGAAATTTAACGTAATAAAGGCGTGGTTTTTTTAGAGAGAAAACTTCGCATTCGATACTGATACCGAAACTGCACTCGAATGCGATATTTTCTCTCTAAAAAAACCACGCCTTTATTACGTTGAATTTCTTTGTTAAAATTGGTAAGTGAGTGATTTAGTCTCCTGACAACAGATTGCGATTTCAAAATTGGAGAAAAACGACGAGTAGCTGAAAAAATGGAACCAATTGATGCGATATATCGCATGCCGTTCTGACACAAAATATGGCGTCCATCGAATCACCTTAAGTCTTTCATTTTCAAGTGTGCGTTTTTAATTAAGGATGTGTTGGAATTTTTGCACGTAATTTTCATTTCAAACCCTCACCCGTTTCAGTCGCTCCCCGTAGAGCGCCATGCATTTTGGTCTTTACCAAGGGTCGTTCCCAACTTCTTGCTGCGCTGGAAGAGGGCTTCCGCTTCCTGGCTTGTTTTTTGTTGTCGTCGAAAAGTAATCTTTAAAGCACCTTCCTTATTTGCCTCAAAAAGAAAAGATCCTCAAAATCCTCCAATACTACCTCCGCGATGAAAAGAAGGAGGCTCAATAGAAGACCTACGACAAGACTAAAAAACGGTAGCTGCAAGTCGTTTAAAGTGTACGGCCTCGGTTCGTCATCTTCCGGAGGCGGGGGTGCGACCTCAGGACCGTCAGGTAGGTCGGAATTGTAAAACTTGCTCACGAGGCCGGACTCGAGGAATTGGGCGGATTTTCGGTTGAACATGTCGAACAAAAACGAATTTTTCAGGAACGCGTAGAAATACGAACGCTCCCTCAAACGCTCCGCAACGAGATGATATTCATACTTCTCCCTGAGTGGCCATTTACGTAAGACGACGCGACCCCCTGAACTGAGAGAAGGCTGTAACGCCACTAAATACGCATCGTTCTCCATAATCACGCGTACGTTTTCCGCGAATTCCTTCGAGACAAAGACCTCCTCAAGCGGCGAATCAGTCTTCATTTCGCTCGAATTTCGAGGGAGCTCGTCCATCGACGTCATATACCATCTCAAATTGCAAGCGACTTTCGATCTCAATGCCTCGGACAGGCCTAGCTGAGCGAAATTCCTGTCCGCTGATTCACATTCAGGCGTCTGGATGAACAGGCCGGCGTCCTCCAGGTCCTCCAGCGTGTCGATCTCGGGGTACTGGACCGTGTTCGTCAGGAGAGTGGTCATGCCGCCCAAAAAAATCGTGGAGATGATAAGCGCTGAGAATATGAAAATCGTGAACAGGATCCTGCCGCTGAAGAGCTTGCCCAGAAGCAAACGGGGCGGACTCCCACACATGAAGTAGGCGTACACCGTGTGCACCGCCGATGCCCGGTCGTACGAGAGAATATCCGTCTCCGAGTACAAGCCTCGGAACGATCTAACCTGAGTTTTGAGGAAAATGTATTGCACCAAAGTGAAGGCAGTGACTGTGATACCGATGAAAATCCAAACTAGGAGCGTGAAGACTTTGAAAGGCACCAAACCTTGAGACAAAAGTTCACTGTGCGGAGTCAGAATGCACATGGCCTCCGTCTCGATGCCGACGGAAAAGTCGAATCGTGAGAGATCAGCCTCGCCCACAGTCGCGCCGACTTCTACAGGCTGCAAATCCACGTTGAGTTTTTGACCTATTTCGCGGTCATGGAATTGGGCAACATAGTCATCATAATCTTTTCGGGTGCCGTTAATGGATTTCACCAGCTGATCGAGGATGGCTGACTGAACTGCCGACATCCACAGGTAAAAATGCTCATCGGC
The DNA here is from genome assembly GCF_001854935.1 of Bemisia tabaci. NCBI lineage: Eukaryota > Metazoa > Arthropoda > Insecta > Hemiptera > Aleyrodidae > Bemisia > Bemisia tabaci. The sequence goes on along the minus strand of NW_017547330.1, from coordinate 1,535,616 downwards.
GACAAAAAGACCTTCAGTATCGCCAAAGCTCAGAGTCAATCGTTTCCCGTTCATGTTGGTCACGGAGAAATCGAAATAAGCCTCGTGTTCTTCGCCGCCGTACCAAGTAATACTCTCGGCGAAATAATCGTATCGACTGCAGCCTTTCTCGTAGCAAATTACCGTTCTCAGTCCGCGAAAGAACCGCCAAATAAACTTGAAGCAAAAAATCAGTTCATCGTATAATTCGATCGTCAAGGTTTCGTCCGGCGAAATTGCAGCATTGTGCCGAGTCTGTGCACCGTCCTGGCCAAATTTCGAGAGCATGAAAATTAGATAATTGTTGGCGTTCCAAATTGGGTTGGAGTACAAACCGCGCGTCATGTTAAAATTGTGATCGGATAAAACTGAAGATCCGTTTAGCTCCCCCGAGGAGATGAACAATTGTTCGTCACATATCTTATCCGCTATTGGTTGGGAATAATCGTCGACTGTAACGCAGTAGCGCGGCAGTTTTGACAGTGAGTAAGGTTCAGAATTTGCAACGACAGAGCTTGAGTTTAAACGTTTCATTTCGTTGTAACCACAATCCTCTCTACACCTCATTTCTCTCGAGGCCGAACTTAAGATCAGACTTGTGATTTTCTCGAGGTCATCGAGGGAAAACAAAATATTCCTCACCTGAGTTTTTCCGATGAGCGTCGGTAAGTTACGGTAGTGAGTTGTCGAAACTGTTGGGATTGATGAGTCGTGTAGGGATTGAATCAAAACAGGGATCGACGGGTCAGAGTTGAAATCGGCGATAAAGAATGATGCCTGCTCGGATAGTTGGATTGTTTTGTGACAAACTCTGAGCGCAAGGGAAATTAAAGGTCCGTGGTCTTCTTCGTTCGCGATGAACGTCCGAAAGGTCGGAATGTTTGTAATTATCACAACAAAGAGGAATCTGGAGAGGACAATCCGTTGAAATTGGTTGCTCATGTTGTAGACAGATTCAATTTTCCTGACAGAGTATTTAAAAAATTTCGATTTGCTCTTGTTCGAAAAAAGCAGCGTTTGGTTGATCACAAAAAGATGAAATGAAATTGCAAAATGGGAAAAAACCACATGTGAGAAGAAAAATGTAGGTTTTGGATCTAGTGAATTGTGTAAGTGTGCAAGTGTTGAATTCTTCTCTGTATGTTCCACAAAAACATGGTGCTGATTTATTTAGTGTCGACTTATATTTTTTTATATTTATATTTTTTATACTCGAGCTAGCGTTTGAAAGTGGGTCGAGATACTTGTATCTCAGTGCAAACTAATGAGTTCTTGTGTCACGTGCATAAACAAGTGAAGTGAAGTTAGCAGTGGTAAACAAGAAAATACCAAGGAAGGTTAAAGCCTAGTGCTTTTTCCCAGTAAAAATAAAGAAATATTTTAATAGGGGACGCAGGGCCGGATTTACCTACTTGCCGCCCATGGGATGGGCCGTCTACATTTTGCTGCCCCCTTCTCCTTCGTTTTGAAACATCAATAAAAACCATCAAGTGAACGTGCCGGAAGGAAAGGGGTGCATAAGACGCTTTTTCCCACTCGTGTTGGATACATTTTTTGCCATGTCAACACTACCAGCAAAATTTCACGGAACTTTGCGCGAAAGTTAAGTTCCGTAAACCTACCTCTGTGTGGACAAGGTCCTCCATTTTTAAGAAATGAACCAAAAAATTATGGAACAACATAAATGTGGTCTAATGATTTTAACTTCCGCCGCTGCGCCGCGCTGATCGCACTGCGTTTGGCGCAATGCGTGAGGTATTCTTGCATTCTTGTAGGCGCTATCCGTTTCACGCTGACCGCAATGACCGCACTGTGCTTGATGCAATGCGTGAATTATTCGTGCAGTCTTGTAGGCGCTAATATGCGTTACATGCCGACCGCCGCGTCGAGGGCTTTTCCTTTTCATCTCAAGTCCTCGTCATCATTCCTCTCTGCGCTGAGATCCAAGCCAAATTGCGTGTTTAGTTTCTCTCTTAACTCGACTAGTTAAAGATGCTGTCTCTTGTATCACCGAAAAACGACAAAATTAGAAATTACTATACTCTCAGGAAAGCGAGATTTCATCCCCTCTTCTCATTGATAATTTTTTGTTTTTGAATCCGAATTTTTGTATACCCGAATTTAAAAAAATTGCAAACTTTGCCGCCCCCTAAATTTAGTGGCGCCATAGGCCGCGGCCCATGTGGCCACTCCCTTAATCCCTGAGGGGACGATGAAAAAATGAAAGCACGCAGATTAAATGGACTACATTTTGCAATTTAGAACTATAAATTCTAGCCCGGTTTAAAAACAACGTATGTGCCATTAGTTTCCCTATGCACGTAAGTGTTTTTCCAGAAGAGCCAGAATTTATAGCTCCAAATTGCAAAATGCAGTCCAAATGGTAGAGCTATCAGCGGCGACGCGTGAATGATCGATTATATTTCCCCATTTGACGCTGTGTTAAAGAATCGATTATTGAGATATTCGCTGCGAACACCCTGTTTCTCGATCCTTATCTTACGGGTTTAAATGGCAGATCAATCGATATATCGCAAGGTACGCCACGCCACTGAGAGCTATCTTTGATAATAATCAATATAGGTATAAGATTTTTTCGAATAATACACAATTATATCGCTCCATGAGTTCTGATTGAATTGAGAGACTACGTTTGCTAACCCATAATGCAAATTTTTAAAAGTCACGGTAGGTTCGCACCTGCCTTGAATTTTGTCGAAATCGTCGAATTTTCTCCTCTGCATTACTAAGTTCTTTTCGTATTGCCAAATCATCGTTATCCATTGCAAAGATCCATTTCCTAATAGTTATACTGTTGAATTTTACTCAAGATTAGCAAAATTGCCATTTTTATCATGCTATAGGGTGGGGGGGGGAGGTTCCTTTTTTCTTTCCTTCTCTCGATGTAGATCAAATGGACTGCATTTAGCAATTTGGAACTATAAATTCTGGCTCTTCTGGAAAAACACTTATGTGCATAGGGAAACTAATGGCAATTATGTTGTTTTTTAACCGGGCTAGAATTTATAGTTCCAAATTGCAAAATGTAGTCCAAATGAAGCCACCTAAGGAGAGAAGCTGTTTGCGAGACAATTGGACTATATTTTGCAATTTTGAACTATAAATTCTAGCCCGATATAAAAATGACGTATGGGTCATTAGTTTCCCTATGCACATAAGTGTTTTTCCAGAGGAGCCAGAATTTATAGTTCCAAATTGCTAAATGTAGTCCAATTATGAAAACGACTCTAACCGCACAATGGATCGAGTCAATAGGTGAGGTCGGACAAAATTCGGAAACTTTAAACGCTCATAACTCAGTTTATACAAAACTTTAAGGTTCTGAAAGTGGATGCAATGGTTTCCTCGTGAAATTTTCTTCCGGAAGAAGAGCCTCTTGAAATTGAAAATGAGACGAAATAAAAGCCAAAATTTGCAGTTTTAGTCAAAAATTTCATCTCCGACCTGTCTCATTGACTCGATCTACTGTGCGCCGCCTGGCTGACATACGGGCGTAACTACACCAGTGGCGTGGCGTGCTTTGCGATATATCGATTGATCTGTCATTTAAACCTATGGAAAAGGATCGATTAACAGGGTGTTCGCAACGAACACCTTAATAATCGATTCTTTACTGTAGCTTCAAATGGGGAAATATCGATAATCGATTGTTCACGCCACTGCAATTTAATAGTGTGATCGATGAGAATTGTGGCGTTGGATGCAGAAAGGGCATTTCTTGTGGTGTTTCAGAAACTCCACAGTTATTTCATATTCGGACCGCGTTGAGCAGAAAGGAAGAAGCCACATCATCCGTTGCCAAATTTAATTGGCAATTTAATTTTTTCATGAAATCGGTTGTCCGGATATTTGTGCAAACATTTCACTGAATTTTCTGCATAGTAGGTACGAAGCAAATTCCTTAAAATATTTAAAAGAATCCGCACAAACATTCTCTTATAATAAATTAAACTTCCGAGTAAAATTTGCAGAGGCGGATCTACCAATTTGGCGACATCGGCTTTCCTCCATTTAAATCTATGTGAAACAATCGATTCTTTGCGGAGCACCTGGCCCCTCTAAGAATCGATACATTTCCATGGGTTTAAATGGAGAAAAACGGTGTTGCCAATATACTGGATCCGCCAATGAAAATTTGGCAATAGCTGAGAGGGGCTTGGTTCTTTTCTGCTAAACGCGGTCCCTTTTAGAGAGGAAACTATTGGGTGAATTCCCTTGAATTCTTCGTTATCAGCATTATGAAATCATAAACGGGGTGTCTAGTTTTTTTGTTTTTTGTTTTTTTTTTCATTATGGGAAATCTTGATGAAATCCTGATTTTTTCTGATTTTTGACTGCCAAATCCTGATCAAATCCTGACTTCAAAACAGCTCGATTGAAAAATCCGATCGAACGGCCGACTTTTCTCAAAGTTTGATCTTACGACCGATTTTTCCTCAGATCCTGATGAAATCGGAATTAAATCCTGATTGACCTTAAATCCTGATAGAATCGGGAAAATCCTGATGCTAGACAGCCTGATAAAAAATATACTCATTAAAAAATTCAACACATTACAAACACTTGCTTTAATCATAAGGTAGGTATGAAAAGTCAGCGGAAATTCTGACACGCCGACACCAAGAAAAGCGCTTCAATTTCCAAGTTTCCCGCGAGTCATTGGATCCGATTACGCATTCTGCCGTGCTAAGGAAGAACGTCGTATGAACCTTCAGGTGTTGCCAAATTTCTTTAGATAAAACACGACTTTCCTGGTAAAAGTATGAATATTTTCACTCCAATTTTTTGGATAATTTCGCTCTCGATTTCAACCATAGTCTCTGAAAATCTCAGGGAAACATATTCATAAATTTCCCTGAAAATAAACATTTTAGTGCAGGAGATTTGGCAACTCTCGAATGTTCATACGGCGTTTTTCCTTAGCACGGCAGAATTGATGAATGTTATTCGATACGCCTGAGCGACTGAACGTGTCGCGCGATCTCGCGAATGATTTCCCGTAACAGAAAGCGGGAGCGCCGACGATAAAAATCGATGCAAACGAAGTTAATCGTGCAAAATTAAGAAAACATTTGGCGGCGAGAAAATATTTTTCATCTCCAGTAAGAGCGGAAGAGTTTCGGATACTTCTTCAGCCTTCATCTGCCTCTGCTCCTCCTCTCCTAGTTTCTGACTTATAGATATCGAGGAAATCTATTTCCAGCTGTGTAATTAAATATGTGTTTGGTGCAATTTCACTTTTATGAGGCATACTGAAATTTTCACGGCCGTGGGTTCGGCATAGGCGCTTTCAAGGTGGGGGAGGGGCGTAAGAGGCGTGCGCCTCCCCCCTTCTTGTCCGACAAAAAGGAGGAAGAAATGGGAAGCAAGAGAGATTGAAAAAGCGGAGGGAAGAAAAAGGATGGACGCTTACATTTGGTGATTATTTAGGACAAAATTGACTCAAACTGCACATCTCATGCTGTGAAATGTCGAAAATTTTCCGGGGGAAGCCCCCTGAACACTCCCCCCGCCCCTCCCGTTCGAAATGCCTGGATCCAGGGTTGCCATTTTCCATGAAAAATAAAAACTTGAAATTTCATGCGAAATATTTCATTAAATTTCAGAAAAGTAGGACAAATATTGAAACATATTCTTCGAAATTAAATGCAAAATTGAATGAAACGCAACTGGTTTTTTTTTATTTTTGGTATTCCTAATGCGCGTTGCATACCCAGCCCCTGAAAATATGTTTCATTTTTTCCACAAATTTGTGAAATTTCAGGAAAAATTTCAAGGAAATTTTAAATATTTGATATTTTTCATTTCACCCGTACAATCCGGTAGACGCCTATGAGATCGGCTGTTGTTGACGGCTAAGTTGTGACGTGAGAGTACGTTTAGTGTGAGAGGTAGATCGCATTCCATTCTGGAACCAGTTTCTAGTTGATGAGATACGATTTTTACGAACTTCCATGTAAATTAAGTGAAAAGATTCAGAAATAGGTTAAATATGTAAGTGTCGATAAAGTCAGGCGAGTGACTGCCGCGAGAATAGGTTCCATTTTATTTACAGATTCATTAATATTTATCTATTTCTTTTTTTCCAATTTGATCATACACTGAAACCACCATACCTTCGTGCTACGACAATGTATAAATGCAATGAGTCGCACATTTTGTTACCACAAGCGGAAAAATTGGAGGCGCTGCGGCTTTTGCAATGGGAGGGTCTGGATGCAACTATTCGTGTTCTAGGGATGTCCATGTTGCATACACACAAAATTACAGGCGCTCTGGCCTTCTTAATCGCAACGCATCGCATGAGGCATGACCGCGATTGTTGGTTCTCCAAGGGTTTGTAAGTTACAATCGTGTTTACCACGAAATCTTCGGAGTTTGAATGAGTCGTGTTGCATAGCGGCAGCGTTGCCAGATAGTGCAAATTGTCCACGAAAACATTTCCTCGGTGCCATCACGGACGCCCATCCCGCAAATTACTCCCGAAAACATCTCCGCAATGAGCGTCATTCTGCAACGGCACTGTCATGCTACTAGATAGTCAGGCTAAGGAAAAAGGCCGTATGAACATTCGAGAGTTGCCAAATTTCCCAGGATAGAACATGTATTTTTTAATAAAGTTGTTATACATATTCTTATGTTCAAAAATAAAAATATTCCAGGTTGAATTTCAAACAAAACTGTCTGAAAAAATTGAAGATAAATTAGCATAATTTTCCCGGTAAAATAGTTTTTTTTGTGGAAAATATGGCAACGTCTGAAGGTTCATACGACGTTCTTCCTTAGCATGGCAGTAATACGACCGATGGCATCACGGGCGCCAATATCGCAAATTACTTCCGAAAACATCTCCGCAAAATACACCATTCTGCAATGGCGTTATCATGGTGCTACATAGTCGTGCTAAGGAAAAAGGCCGTATGAACATTCAAAAGTTGCCTAATTTCCCAGGATAAAACGTGTATTTTTAAGTACAGTTATGTATATTTTTACGTTCAAATTTATAAAAATACGAAATTGAATTTCAAAGAAAATTGTCTGAAAAATTTGAAGAAAAATGATCACAATTTTCCCAATAAATTAGTTTTTATTCAAGAAAATATGGCAACGTCGGACGGCTTATGCGACGTTCTTCCTTAGCACGGCAGTAACGCGACTTATCTGATTTCGAGGATTTTATGGCGAACACGACTGTAACGCAACGTAGAAAAACCTAGAGATATAACAACCGCTGCCGAACGGCGTGCTTAAGAAAACCAGAGCGCCTGCAATTTTTTGCGTATGCAACACGGACATCCTAAGAACACGAATAGTTGCATCCAGACCTAGCCATTGAAAAAGGCGGGGCGCCTTCAATTATATTCGCGTGTGATAACAAAATGTGTTACACATTGCACTCATATGTCGTCGTTGCACGAAGTTTAGTCGCTTTGAGCATCTGATAAAATTGAAAAAAAAAANCGAACGAGCTATCACAAAGGGGGTCTTCCCATTTGAAAATTAAAAGTTGGGGGCCGTTGCCCCCCCGAGGGGGGCCCTCCTGAAAATTTTAGGGGGCCGAAAAGTAGCTCCTTTTGACCTGGGAATATCCCCCAAGTTTCAAATCTTTATCTCAATTAGATAAAAAGTTAGAGGGGGTGGAAGGGACTTTTGGATCACCCTGTATGTCGTCGTTGCACGAAGTTTAGTCGCTTTGAGTATCTGATAAAATTGAAAAAAAAAAGAAAAAAGAAATCAATGATAAATATATAAATAAAAAAGAGACTATACAGTATTCATGCAGCAATCACTCGCCTGAGACTATCAGCAATTACACACTTCACCTTCTGCTGAATCTTTTCATTCAATTCAATTGGAAATAAGTAAAAATCGAATTCTATTAAAATTATTTACTATTTTCCATAGATGGCAGCATTGTCAAACAGTGCAATTTCCAGGACTATCTTGGGAAAAATGACGTATTGTGACTATCGCTGTTTGTAAAGTGACAAATGCTCATTAATTTAAACATTCTCTAGCTTTTTAGATATTAAGAACAACTCCGACATTTCAAACTGCAACGTTTTGACAGGAGAAAATGTTGGCAGCCAAATTCCTTAACTTTTCCCGACTTATCAGGGTTGGGCAAATTACATACATGAAAGCTGCTTTCACAACGCTCTCTGGCGCTCTGAGACACCTAACCGCCACAAAACTCGATCTTCTCACAACCCATCAGGGAGTTGGCACTCCTCATTAAAAAAAAAAAAAAAAAAAAAGAAGGGCAAAAAACCGCGATTGAAAGTTTTCGGGGGAAAAGCCCGAAATTTAAATCGTAAATATGCTTGTGGTAAGCCTTTGAGCTGGAAATTTGGCCTTATTATTCTTCAAAATTTTTAACAAGACCCAACTTTCGGGAAAAAGCCATCAAACAAGTATCACATGTGAGCAGCGATCCATGTTTTTTGTGTATCATTTCAGAATTTTGTAAGTTTTGATTGTGAAGCGAGCTTCGGCCATGGATTCTGATTAGCTATTCAACCCACAAATGACCACAGCGCTCTGTGTAGATTTGTGTTGATTGCCGATACAACTTAGATGTACACTCTTAAGTTAAGCATAACTAATAATTTTCAAAATTATAATTAAATTTAATAACTTATCAATTTAAACTTTAAGAAGTTTTTTTAAACTTATACAGAATGTCTACTGGTGCCCCTTCGTTTAAATTCCTTGCTTTTCCCTTACTTTCCCAAAAATTCCTTTTTTAGCGATTCTTAAAATTCCTTGCATTTTTCTCACCTTTTCCTTACTTTTTCCTTGCCTTGCACACATTTTTTACTGTATTCAGATTGGAAAAGAGGAATGATGGAACTACAAAGGAATCAACCGAAAAACACGAGGAATTGAACTGGGAACTCGGTTAATGGATTATGTTAGGAAATTGCATACCCCAAAGGCTACTTTTAAGATTTCGTCACAAAAATCTTGAATTTCCATACCTTACCACGGGAAATCCATGCCTTTTCCATACTTCCATACCGACCTTCCAAAAGCTGTGCTTTTCCAGTGTATCCATACTTTTTCCGTATAGTAAACACCTTGTTATACTTAAATTAAAAATTTAATCCTTTTATCAGGCACTTTTTTCATTAAAATTTTAAACTAATCAATTCTAGTGGGATACTCACCATTTACGAAGCAAGCCATAGGTCCTCCCGAGTCTCCTTTGCAAGAATCTGGACCTCCTTCTAAGTATCCCGCACAGAACATTCCCTCACTGAGAGCAGCTTTTCCGTACACAGCATCAGATGAACACTGAGAATTACTCAGAATTGGCACCCATGTGGCTTTTAACTTTCGAACGTAGCCTGAAAAAGAGAATTTGTATTGAATATTGGTTATGCACAACTCCTTGGAAACTGAAAATTAAAGTATCTGTACCTACTATTGCTTCTACCTTGCGAGTACTTAGCGAATATTTTGTCACAATAACAGCCCTAAAGTATCAAGCCAAACGGAAAGATGAATGAGATTCCAAAGTTTGAGTTCGGAAAACTTACTTAAGAGGGACCGGATTTTTCAGTTTTAATCTGCCATGTTCCGGACTCAAATTCATGAGATTAAAGTGCAACTTCAAGCTATGAATAAGTACAAAAATTAGTTAGGCCCCTTGTAACTTATGGTTTGGAATACTATGAAAGTAGTTTTTAAGAGACTCAAATAATTTGTTTAACCAACTGGATGGAACAGCTCTTCTGAATAAATTTTCCTCCACATCAATCCTAAAGCCGAAAAATGCGTACCTTAAATAGTGACTATTGTAATTTCTATGTAAGCACAGAGGATCAATAAATCCTGAAGTTAAAAAAAGAAAAACTATGATGTCGTAAGTCTCTGCTTATGATTTTTTTTTTTTTTAAACCAACAGTTTTAGCTGAAATTTTTTGTGTATTTTCTTCACTTATCTTATAAAATTTACACTAAATAGCGAAAAATTATTGAATTGGTTTAGTTTTCTTTGAGGGAAATAAAACAATACCGATAATTTTTAAATGTTGCGATTAAGATACGCATCTAGCCACCAATGCTACTGTCCTCTCCCTCATGGACGGTAATGTTTCTAAAAATTGTTTTATAAAATTTTGCTTGCACATTTGAGTTCCCTGTTAGATGTACTTACAATCAGCCTATGCATTTTTAACGATTAAATAATGTCATATCTAATAAACAGTGTTCTGTTTATCTCTCCTCAGTATGAGAAGAGAACTATTAAAGCTTCAATAGTATGAGAGTCCTGCTACTTACAGTTTATGGAACGATAAATTTTCGTATTCAGGAAAAAAACTAATAATTTACCTGATCCAGGGTTTCCAACAGAGCCCCATCCAGATATCGTGCAGTTGAGACCAGGATTGTACTTCAACGACGAATTAGGCAGACAGATGGGTTGTACATACTTGTTGAACTTCAGCGGATTTTTTACTTTTACTAGAGCAATGTCATTGTTTAATTTTTTCCCAGCGTTGAAATTTTCGTGGAGATAGATCTCGTCCACTTCCAAGTCTTGCTCTCCATCTTCTTTAATCTAAACAAAACAAGACAAAAAATCATCAATCAGTTACATTACTACTCAAGGCCTATTAATACAGCAGGAAAAAATATATTTGACTTACGAAGAAGTTTATCTTTGAAGATATCATTGTTTCCGTCATTTCTCAGTTGTCCTTTCTTTTTGTACCTTTACCTTTAGCTATATTTAATCAAATGCAGATTTATTTTTTTAGTAAAAAAACTATCTAACAATCAGGAGCAGAGTGGTTCCAAATTTTAAAGGGGGGCAGGGGGTAGGCCCTGCCTAAAAAGAATTAGAGGGCCCCTCCTGATTCCCAATAAAAAGGGGGAGTGAGGGAGTGAGGGTTGAAAAGAGGCTCTGAGAGGCTTTGCTTAAAACTTGCAGAATGGAGTCCCATAAATCAGCTAAAAGAAACGGAGGCCCTGCCAGTCAAGTTCAAGGGATGTTCCCCTTCACCCTCTGGGACCGTCAGCCCCTGCTGACTATTTTTGCTCTAAGGTGACAGCGGTCGGCTCCTGGATGCAGATATAACTAGAGGTTCACATATGCAATGATAGAATGTTCTATCCACTCAGCAAAAATTATTAAAGAATGACCTCCTTAAAAGCCTGTCTCTGCGAACCAGTATAGCAGTGAACATGTCATCTTTATTAAAGATAATAATAAATCATCATTGAGGATGTTCAACGTTGCGATGGAGATGCACAAATTTACTTTGACCATCAATATGAGTTCCTTTTGAGAATAAAGCTTTCCTATAGGGTGAGTCTCTCTTACCTCAGTATCATGGTCTCCAACCCTGACATAATATGCACCCTTGCTATAATCCTCCAAACAATGACCTGCAGTGAGTATGTGCAGCGATGATATTACAATTGCTCCACACCAGTGAATCGTTTGAGTGCCTGCTCGAACTCTCAAGCTTGCCTGAAAAATAGAAATGCACTGTTAACAAGAAATAACAAACTTATTTACTTAATTGTTACTTAGATTCATGGTAGCTTTTCAAAACCAATTTCAGGAGTCTTTGATCGAGGACCACTGATAAAATATTTAGACTTTCAAGGATGTGCAAAAACAATTTAAGGTCTTGAAAGTTAAATTTGAGATTGAAAATTGAAGTTCCCTTAATTAGTAAGCTCAAAAATCTAGTATGGATTAGCTTCCCCCACTGACTTGATACAAGCTTCTTGCAAGAGGATAAACCTTGGGACCGTTTTCTCTCACCATTCTCCAGACACTCAGATTCCCTTCACACAGGATGGTTCTTGAAATTATGTACTGAACTTTCTAGTTTCCGATAAAACTTAAAATTTACAGGCAGCAAATTAAAAGAACCTGCCTACGATTGCTGAACATATTGCGTAATATTCGATGTCAAGTTGATACACAAATGAAGCCTCTGATTGAGATATCTGTGATTTTACCTGCCATGGATAAGTCCCTCTGATAACATCATTGTTCACCGCAATTTTGGCGTACTTTTGGGCATCTGAACCGTTTGAATTCTTGTCTGCTACAGCACATTCTTTCGGAAACAGCTGCAAGGTGTTAGATGCTGAATCTACTAGATTTGCCGAGTCATCTGGAAAAAGGATCCTATTATGAAGTCTCGACTCCGGAGCTGATGTCTGGAAAAAGAATAGGATGAACGAAAGTGCTTGCAACTTGTTCTTTGCAAAACTTGAGAGAGTTTTCCTTAAAAATAAAAACTAGAATTCTAATTTTCAATTTCACCAGACAAAACAACCATTGCGATAACCAAAGGGCAAAACAATGTACCTCCGTTTGTAACGTTACAGACCTCCTGTCATACTTCATATTTTCTTTGGAAAATTAGTCAGCATAATTTCTTGAAAACTTTTATGACTTTTCTTCCCTGTTGGCAGAATACTCTGTAAGAAATTCGACCTTTGAAGTTAGCTTATTTTCCTTTGAAAGAATGAAATTGGAACTGATAGTTTGCAACACCACAATAACATACATTTTTTTTCACTCTGACCTTCCATCTGTCTCTGAAAAGAAAAAACATCGATAAGCAACTAGAAATACAAAAATAGAAGACCACGACATCAAGATTGATTATTAGAGTTCTGCTTGATTACTTAATGAAATTGATAACATAGGCAACCTGAGAAAGATTTCATTTCAAAATTTGACTAACCGGAGGGACTCCTGGAGTGCACACAATTGAGACGTCTTCATCATGTTGACAGTTACTCTGACCCCAGATTCCATGCACGCACTTTTCGATGCTGGTTTCATTGCCACCACAATGTACTTCATCCAGCCAGATTGGTCCAGTGCCAGCACCAAATGCAGCCTCCTTGCGGAACTAAATCAAACAACAGCTGACATTAAAAGATTGAAAAATATCCCGAGACAGTATCTCTGAATGTTGGGAGTAATCTATGAAGAAAACTGTTGGTAACTTTGACAATAGAAAGTCAATACGGAACCGATTAAGCTAGTCAGACCTAAAAACTTGGCTAAATATCACTTTAGATCAATTAAGAAAAAATGGTTGTCCCACCTTGTTCCATTCTCCATCAAGACTTCCAATACGTTTTTAAAAAACTTTCATTGGGCAATTTTTCGTTGGTAATTTTCTTCAAAATTTTGTTAAATTATTTAAAATGCTTCATTTTGGTTGACTTTGGGAATATGTCAATATCTAAAAATCTATAGTGATTTTTATGATTAATTTTTATAATTTTGCCATACTGTTTCTTCTCTTTGAACCATTTATTCACCCTATCCCTTTACCCATCACTCAAAAAATTGCAGGACGTTCTTCATTTTCAGAAATAACTGTCTCTGCTCTAGCTGAAACGACAAAAGGATATCATGCCTTTATCTTTTTTGCAAATACAATTTCTTTACAATACATCTATATAACAATCAAATTCTGGTGCAAAGAGGCACAATTGATATTCTTGAAAATCATCCCCTTAGTTTGTTGATCAACCTGACTTTTCATAAGGCAAAAATTCCAATTTAGTAATTTAAATATGGTCAGGACGTACCTTCGCTGGTCCATAAAATCCTAAAGTCCTGCATGCAACAAGCGCTTCAGTTTCCGAAAAGTCGTCATCGCAGATCGTTCCCCACACTCCAAAGCGTTTGATTTCTAGTCGCCCCTCTGTTACTCCGCTTTTGCCAGTGGCCGGCCCAACAACTCTCAGAGAAACTGGAGCCTATTAAATTTTAAAAAAAAACATTTAATTACTTAAAAAAAAAAATTCTGATGGGTAGAAATATCTACATACCTATGTATTCAATGAAAATTTGAGAATTCTCTTGTCAAGTAAACTGAATTCTTTCTTTAAAAACAGAGTTAATTGCCAGCGAGCTTTAGCAAATTTACCGAAATGTGTCTGTTCACAGAAATAGAGGCTTCAATTCCCTAAAGCGAAATTTTGCGGCCAGCAGCTTCTATCACTAAGGGTTAAAACATCAAACTTTGAGTTTTGAATGTCAAACTCTAATAAAAGTAAGATCAATAACTTAAGTGTGTGCAAAATGAGCACATTAAGATCGGTTTTAGTTCAACAACTAAGTATCTTGAACATGCTCGATAGAATCTGAAGGGTTGGATTCAATAATGAACGGGGTTACCTGGGTTGTAAAAGTCATTGCATGGAATAATGACTTGTGGAGAAATCTCCCCTTATTTTTGCCAAAATATGTAAGATTGCATACCTACCAATCTAATGTGATTTTGTACTTCTATAAGAACCACATACCTGTCAATTATACAAAATGTTGTTACAATTGTAACCACAATTTAATGTTTTCAAATGAAACTGATTCATAAATGGAAGTCTTCAGTGAATAAAGGAGTTAGTGAAAATTTTGTATCTATTTTGTTTTAAGAAAAATGAGTTCAAATTTTAAAAATGAATTTTAATATGGTTCATAAAAAATTTAAAATTACTATTATGATGCTGAAAATTGAGTTTTTCGGGCTCAATTTTTGCAATGTTCTTCTTGAAGCAAGATCTTTACATCGCTATCAGGGCTCTTATTCTTTCACTTAACACGTCAATTACCGAAGATTTCAATTACTTTAACGGGCAATATCTTACTGAACCGAAAATAACACAAAAATAGGGCACTTCGTTGTTGGATGTCGAAATTGAGCCTCTACTTTTGATGTTCACACTTTTCATTGGTTCTAAAATTCTATATTTCAGATTTTTAATTTGTCAATACAGACTGAATGTATGTACCAAATGGCAAAACAAATAGAATCATTGTCACAAAGGGGTGGCAGTTTGGAAATTCTTTAAAGCATCAAAATGATAAAAATTTGTATGGGTTATAAACTCTTTCAGTTTCTGACACCATGAGTTAGATTTTAAATTAAAGGATACATCCTAGTTTAATCTCATCCTGACGAAACTTTTGTCTAATTCTCTGGTTTAATAAATTGAAATGCTCAGTTTACCAAGTCAGATTTGAACGGAAGTCAATGTTCAAAAATTTTACATTACTGCTACGATTTATTGTGAGTATCTACTTGAGAACCTTAGAGATTTGAGTTTTATTCCATTCGATACTCATCATGCAAGTGAGTTCATAGTTGTTTCAAATAAAATTTCTTGCATGAAATGATAATTAATAAAAACTCATGATTTTTCCTCCAATCATTGAGTTAAAATGATTTGGCATTGAGTTTTGAGGAGGATTAAACTTTGAATCACTATTTTTAAATTGAATTCAACGTGAGTCAGATCTTTTCTTCTTGATTTGTTCGATTTATCATTGTGAAGCGCCAAGAATCAAAGCTGCAACCTTCATTCCACCGTTGAGAATTTGGCAGATGTTTTCATTCATTAAAATAAGTGACCACTTAACCAGTACAACTCCTTATGTAAAATACTGTTGTAATTTTCTCTCTAGTATGTAGGAAATTCTTAAGAAATTATGCGAACAGAGACTCACTGGCTCTCTTTGTGATGAATTGAAATTATTGTCACATTTATAGACAGCATAATGAAGATTGCAAGTTTTGATCCAAATCACCTCATTTCAGTATAACTACCTAGGGCCCTGGTCCATCCATAAAGCAACTCAGGAGCCCAAAACGTATCTTTATTAATCATTGACGTTCAAGATAGTCCCCTCCTTTATTTTAAATTGCTATACTTAATTTTCTTCATGTGGTCGCTTTTAACAGAACTATTGTTAACTGAGACAAAAATCTTACTCTAGGAATATCTGTGCACTTGACTGAAAATAAAATCGATTAAACTTGAGATGAATATGGTTTTTCTGCAAACACGAGAAACAGATGCCCGAAAATTGGTGGCGTAAATAATTGCCAGGATAAAAAGTGCAAACATCGCAAAAAAGCTGGTTGTAGGAAATGTAATGAGAACAGAGTGATTTTTTTTCCAAAGGAGACTTTATTCTTAATATTTCAAAACAGGTACACATTATCGACTTAAGGACTATCAGCACATGAACCTGAGACACAATCTATCCTGACAATACTTACTTACAATATCGCCTGAGAGCAAAAACTAACTACAATAAATAAGAGTTGTGGATAACACTAAAAATTCAAAATTCAAGAACAAGAAATAAAGGTGGATGAAAAAGTAGAAGACTAGAGACAGAGCTTTGACAGGGTGAGGTTTTGATGATGGAATCATGAGGATTTGGACAAATAATAAGATTTGTCTAAAAATCAAGTTTCTAAACCCATTTTAACGAAAGTAGAGGAAATATAAAATGCACAAGTGCAAATAGTGTTATACTATGTTTTTCAAGAGATAAAATCTCTATCAATATTGGACATTGAAACCGTGATTATTTTTTGCTAATTTACAATGGACTACTTGACGGTGCCAAATTGGGAGCCTCAGTATATGTTTCTTTAACGAAATTCTATGTAGAATATGATGAAAGCATTAAAACTTTCTAAATTCTACCCATGAGTGAGAAATAACAGTTTTTGTTTACTTTAATTCACACTTCCTGCTCACAGAAAGCCCGTGGCACCTTAAATTGAGTGCTGAAATTATTTCAGTGTACTTCATTAGAATAGAAGAATTTTCTTCAGCACTAACATTTTTTTGACAAAATAAAAGATATCTTACATGAGAGGAGGAAGAAAATGTACGTGAATTAGAATGGACCTGATAGTAGAATTTTGAAACACTTAGAAAGTGTGAATTATCAATTTTTCTGATTAGAAAAGATTGATTATTTTTTTATTCTTTTATAATATTACGTCCTTTTTGTTCAGTAGAAACAATGTTACAGAAAGGGGCAAAGAGAAATCTAGGAGTGATTTCTGGAAAACTCAGAAAATGCCTTGCTGTGATGATTAAGATCTATGTTAGAGGTTATTTTTAGCTTTTGATCATAGTTACTTTTCTTTTAGCTTTAAGAGGGGCAGATCGTGAACTTACTTTACATTTCAGTGGACTTTCGTCTGACTTATCATCACAATCGACTTCTCCGTCGCAAAGAAACTTGATGGGTATACATTCTTTTGTTTTTTCACACTGCCACTGATCGCTCGGGCAAGATGTACTAGCTGTCTTGCAAACAACACCAGCAACCTAAAAATGAAAAAAGAAATAAGAATGTAGTTGAAAGAAATGAGTCTGTCAGCTTCGACAGCTAGTAATGCTAGACATAGGGTTCTATTCTAAGACTTTACTCTTTCATTGACAGATAATGAGTCCATTAAAGTTGCCTCGTAACTTCATATTTTCCTCAGCTGTTTTCTTTAATGTGTTGATCCATGTATTTCGGCTGTTAAGCTATCTTGAGGCTAATTGTAAGATTTGTTGCTGTCTCATCTGTATTGCAGCTACTGAACATTGAAAATGCAATGAAGATTAAACAAAAACGAATTTCAGCCTGAATATTGCTTGGCAGAGAAAATGCATTCCTAAAATCAACACATCAAAGAAAAAGGCAGAGGGAAAAATGAAGGTACAAGGTAACTTTAAAAACCAATTGGTTGGCTAAAATGATTGAACTGCTCCGAATAAGTCAACTGAAAACTCTCATAAAATCATTAAATCAAACCAACATCAAGGGTGTAAGAAATTAGAGAATATTTTAATAAAAACCAGAATTAAAATGGAAATTACGCATCAATCAATATCAAAGTTACATTTTACAGAGTTTTATTTCATTGAAGATTCTCAAGTTCTTTGTTTTTAACCATCTGTTACATTCTTGTGTTTGCTAAGAATTTCACTTGATCAGAATTACTTCTAATACAACGTTGTTCTAAGATGATCATAAAACATCAAAGTCATGTTTCTTAGCTTTTCTTTGTTTTCTGTAAAAAGAGTAATACTCATTACAAAATGGAAAAACGTCATTATAATATTATTCAGAACAGCTGAGCCAAATTTTCTGACGTAATCTGGGTACTGCTAGAGGTATTTGATCAGTTAAATAACTCACCTCTTCTGGTCCGCAATCATGAGTTCCCCAACCGTTGAAAGAACATTTGCTGATGGAACTTTCGTTTCCGGCACACCTTACGTCATCCATCAGATAAAGTGGAGGCTTTTGCGATGTGACGTTGGCAGGCTGGAAGAAGGAGTTTGTTTTGACTTCAGCAGCACCCAGGGGAAATCCCAGCTCCTTGCAGGCAACTGTAGCTGCCATCAAGTTGAACGAATCGTCGCAAACGACACCCCATTCACCGAGAGCTGACGGAAACACAATAAAGGGCTTAGAAAACAAGAGAATTTTAGGTTCTTCTGCTTGATTGAAAGCTTTTTCTTATTTTAGAGTATTGTAGATGAAAGGAGAAGGAGAAATGACTTTCATTTTCAGCTACGTGGTATTATTAACATGTGCCTTAGACACTGATTGGGTTCATTTTTTGCAAAAGGGTGAGATACTGCGCAAACTTGGTTTCCAGATCACTTAATTAATTTCTGCCCACACTTTTTTTGTCATCTTAAAAGTAGAAATCACAAGCACCATATTATCCTCAGCACTTGGTTTCCAGAAGTCTCAAACTTGTCTAATTTTCTCTGAAAAAAACTACAGAGCAGATTCACTTGGGAATTTTGAATAGCATTTCTCACTTCATTTCGATTGATCTCGAAAATTTTCATGAGAGCAGGCGAGCAAATTTTAAAGCAAACAATTTTAAGATACCTGGCAAGTGGCAAAATAGCATCAACGTAGCAAGTAGGTTGCTTATGCAAAGTTCTTTCCGAATAAAAACTAGAGAATCCCTGACATCTTTTTTGTGTCTGTTATTTCAACTCGATAGGCATTTGAACAAACAAACCTTTAACTTCAATTCTTCCTTCGTTCCGAGACTTTCCACCTGCTAGACGAATCTCAAATCCAACATCTCTATTTGGACATTGATTTTCATCACTGAAATCACTGCAGTCAGCATGACCATCACAAACCTACAACAAGGTAAACATATTGATGCACTTTTATCCTGACAAATGATTACTTTCAGTTAATAGTTGTAAATGAGGAGATGAAAATTCAAAGAGATTAAATTATTTTTTCTACTATGGTTTACCCCAGACTTTGAGAATCCTTTTACGAGGTTCTTCTAAGCTTCAAATTTTTAAAATCAGACAATCAAAGGAACAAATAATAAACTCACAAGAGCAACTCTGTGAGGAGACTTTATAAAGCATTAAATAAATGTTTTGTGCATTTGGCTTTGAACAGAAATGAGATCAGACGATGCATGCTTTTGGAGAAACTTAATGTGTAGAGTGATGCGATTGACACGATTTTTTCTATAGAGTCTGGGTGCCAAATTTCGGATTTTGATTCATTTTTTTGCGGATTAAGGTAGCCTAGACGTGGACGCATCACATACTGGAGCGACAGGCTTGATAACTGTTTTTAAAGAGATATGACATGCATTTTGAAAATAATTTTTGGGCTCAAAAGACTGAGTGCTTGATTTTGGTACTTGGGTTTTTAAGAGTAAAAAGCCATGGACTTTTGAAAAAGGGGATACTTGAAAATAGACCATTACTTACTCCTGAAACTCGCATTGGAGGTCAGGACTAAGCTTGGATTTTTTTGTTGATTGCCACATACAGTATGAAAGCACTTCAACATTAGCATATGGAACACAGAAAAAAACATTTCACATGACAGTACTGTGCCAACATTTTTGGGGGCATCTTCCATCATTATAAAAAAGAGTTGAGTGCTGGGAGATATTTCTACAATTTACAGGAAAGCGCTTTTAATGAAGAAATACCTTAGACAATGGAACAAAACTCAGTGTTCTGCTGTTTAATCAATTTTGCATTTATAGAGCGATACAAAATCTAGAATGTACTGGCACTTACATCATCTTTCCCGATGCACTTCCCATTGTTACAAATAAACAGAGATTCGCAGTTCAAAGATCGGGCATTCATCTCGTAGTAATCCCATTCTTGTTCTCTACTGTTGACCTGGAGTGCTCCTGAGATACCTACATTGTTATCACTTAGATAACAGCTCCTGTCTTTTGACCTACAATTAAAATATTTCATTATAAGCATGGAATCAATTGAAAATTGAATAATTTTGTCGCCAAATTGTTGCCCAACCTCTATAAAAACAATTTTTTCAGTTTTTTCTTTCGTCTTGTGAACTATGAGCTCACTAGAGAAATAAAAACCTAGCAATAGATTTACGAAAGGTATCAAAGTTCCGTTGATTAATGCTCAGCTCAAGCGGTTTCTTGAGAATTACTTTCAAACTGGCTTCCATCTTCTATGGTGAAGTGGAGCGTAAATTTCAACTAAGGCAACAGACATGGATTGTTTTATGAGAAAAAATGCTTTGAATGTTTCGATCTATTTGATCAATTTCACAAGAAAATCAGATATTTTTTTAAGTTCAATTTTTTCGATTTTTTTTAAATTTAATTTTAATTGATTTTTTCAAAGACAATTACAAATCAGCCTGAATACGTTTTGATATTCTATTTGAGCACAGTTTTACTCACTGTAGAGCGTGAATAAAAAAGGAAGTCATGAGTTTGTGAGTAATTTGAGTACTCACATTATTATTTTACGGTTATTTTGAAGAATGGCTGTATTTTACTCACGAGTATGAGAATGATCTGCATTCGAAAGAGGTCGTTTTTAGGCAGCGGAAGGCACATGCCTCTGGACTAACGTCGTCCCAGGCTTCAACATCGTAACCATAGAGTCGGGCTGAAGGATAGTAAGTGAATTTCTCTAACACTGTTGAGCAATTACCCTCATTCTCCGTAATTCTGCAGTCCTGCAATTGATAAAAGTAAGCATGGATATGAGAAAAGTTGAATGAATGAGATTCAACTCAGTAAAAGAGTTCTTGAACTTTATTGTAAGAATTCAATGATGTATCAATTAGCAAAAAAATTACCTTCGGCCGGAAAATTTAGAAATTTGAACGTTAATCTCAGCATTAATGTTAGCAAACAACATTAGAGAATTAGTGTAATATGGTATAATCAGCAATGGTATTCCTAGCTCAATTTTAAGTTTGCCGGTACTTGAATTTTAACAGACCGCCGAATTAATATTAATGTCAATAAAAAGAGCACATTCTAGGGTCCTTACCGGCTGACCATCGCAAATCCATGTCAAGGGAATACAGTCACCAGGGCGACATTCATAGCCATCAGGACTACACTGTTCAGAGGATGTTGGGGTGAAATCCTGTATTGAATCTTTACCTGGGGATAAGAGAAACAAACAAATTAAACGTTTACGTTACAAAATGCTTTATCGACGTGAAAGAGAGACCAAACACTTAAGTAGAATCAGTTATCCTTTCCCCAAAATGGTGACTTCGTTTTATTTGATTACGAAGCGTTATGAGGTTGGTGATGGTTCAGTTACCCGCAACTAATAGCGCCTTTAATTTTGGAATGTGAATGATGTTGCAAATGATAGTAAGTCTATCACTTAGTTATTTTTACTGGACTGTGTCTCTGTCATTGATGTGTTCAGTGTATGTTAGCTACTCATCTCAGAGTTACTTTTCGGAGGGCAAATAACACCTGTTTGATGTTCACCCCTTCTCCATGAAACATACCCATAAAACGAACTAGGGCCCCTCCTTGTAATTTTTGATGTGAGACAAGACCCCATTTCTCCAATTCTCACCAGTTTTGGCATAAACTTGCCTAAAAATCTCATTTTTTCCAAAAAAGCTTGCACACTGTTACACACTGTTTCCACAGAAGTAATACAGGTAGGTTCTGTTTGCTTGGTGACGCCCATACTTGACTAAAGTTTTGTAAAAACATTCATTCAGTCTAATCATCATTAACTGATGCATTGCTATTTTAATTTAAATCAGCTGTTCTCTGAATTCATAATGAATAGTTGCTGTAAAAGTATGAATCCCACTCAATTGGAGAAAGGAGAAAAAAATTAAAATGTTAAAAAAGAAATATCGAGAGGGATGAAACGGATGATGATGACGACTTACCGACTGTTTTGCTATCTTCACATTTGGGTATATCACAAAATTCCTTCCTTACACCGGTAGGTGCCTTGACAAAGCACCACGGAGAAGAATCAAGACCGTCTGGATTTCGGCAGAAGTTATGGTCACGCAAGAGGGTCTGGTGTGTCTTTTCAGAGATCCGGTATTTCAAGGCTGAGAACACGGAGGGTGTGTTCCATGATAAGCATGCCTCTCCGTTTGTGGTGACATTTGCGTTTCCTGCATAATCTCTACCTGTATCCTTGACACAACCTGTAAAAATTTGAGAAAATCATTAAGATCAGAATTTTACAGACATAAGAAACAGACAAAAAACAAGAACTGAAAAGACAGGGGAGAAATTTCGCAATGACCAGACAAAATAGTATTTTTTCCTAAACAATCCAAAGAATACAATCTTCAGTCTTTTCAAGTATTAATATTTCAGAGCTGCATTTCAGAATTAAACAGTTTTTGCTGGCAAAATATTCTATTTCATTAAAACCTCTGACGAATAATTCACATTCTACACAACACTCTGAACGCTAAAACCAGATAAACATTTCATAAAAAGTAAAATATAGTTTAAGTACTTAATTTATACTTCTTTTTGAACCCTTTTTCAAACAATTATGAAGACATCAACTAACCAATGTCATCCACTGGACGTTTGCAAACGTACGGGTGTTTGGTGCTCATTTCGCCACAGTCAGCAGTCGACCAGAAGTAGTATTCAGCATCACAAAGTCTTGGCGGGGTATGGGGTTTTTTCTGATCAGGCGCAGATGAAGAGGATGGGCATGGGAAGTGCCTTTGAGCGATGACACATTGACCTCGTCCAGCTTGGGTTTTTGGAGCAACTGACCGACCGCCCTCCCAACCTACGGAAACAAAAATGGTTGTTGTTAATGACTGATTTTACTCCAGGCTTATCCACTTACAGTATCCAAATCGATTTCTTACAGAGAAGGCTAAAATTAAGCGTCCTCTTCGAAAATTACTTAGGATATTTCAAACAATTACCTGTAATGGCTAAAAACAACACATACAAAAATGTATTAAAATCTTAAAACATTACATTTTTAAAACATATCCATCTGATGAAATTCAATAGGAGAATTCCGAGATTCTTGAAGTTAGAGAGGAGAAACAAACAAACAAATAAATAGAGATAGTTTCTTACCTGGCCACCAATTATGATAAACGAATGAGTCCTCTGAGCCTTCCCAAATCCACAAGGATCGTCCCATTATTGACACTCCGACACCAGATGTCATTATATTATCAGCTTTGTTCTGACCCACCAACCATTCTGATAAGAAATCGTTTTCATTCTGCAAATGTTAAAGAAAACAATTACAACTTGTCACTACTTTAATATTTTCCATGAAAACAAAACACAGAGTACTTATTTATACTTTTGACAGTCATATTCTTAGATTCTTCCCACAAAGCATATTAATCGCTTATTTAGAGATATGAGATAAACTTTTTGTTTATTTGGTCATCACATCAGTTTTTGAAACTTACAGGCGCCAACGCGCCCAAAAAATCGGCCATGGCACTTAAAAAATGAAGGCTCTGCACCAGCGTGGCCCCTAAAAATCTGCATTTTCATAGGAAGTCACATAAAGAAAGAAAAACAAATCCGTTTGAATTAAAAAAAACTCAGAATTTTCAGCACTACAGGTGAAAGATTTTTCTATTCTTCACAATTTCATTCTTAGTGCTTTTGTCTTCCTCAAGTTACAGCTATTTACTGATTCTGTTCCGAAAACATCTTGCATCTGACTTTCCACTAAATGCGCCGTAATATATAGGCAAAAAGTCAATTTGCCCCCTATAAAATCTTCAGTGGCGCCTAAAAATCGGGCTTTGTGCGCCACATGGCTCCTAAAACTCAAAGGTGAGTTTCGAAAACTGCATCACATCATTCTTAGAATGATTCTTTAATAAAAACTTTCACCGATCGTACCTGGGACAGGATGTTGAGAAGTTTTCCTCCGATAGATGAGCAATGAGCCAATGCCTCGCCTTGGCTGAATCCTTCATTAGAGGCATCAGTGCTGTTTTCTTGCGGAACGACTAGTTTATAGCATCGATTGTTGTAAGTGATTTCACCTGGTCGACAAAGGGAAGCGTAGTTGTTCTGGCATCTGATCCAAACACCATCCCGCTCAGGATCACAGCTCTTCTCTGTAAATCAAAGAGAATCAAAGAGTCAATTTCTCACTTCTAAACATTTCTCAATTCTGGAAATTTTCATTATATGAATTCAATGTATAATGATTGATATTGAATCAGAGTTCCCTTCAAAGGGTTTTGCAGTGTTCTAACTTTCACCCTACCTAGTGACCTTAAAGTAACTTTTGAAACTTTAACATTGCAAAATAGACATTGCTTTTACTTACAATTTGTCTAAAACTGCATTTTTGAACGAAGATCAGAAATAAAAGGACCAACCTTTTCTAATTTTGCAGTCCAAAACAGAGGCTTCTTTCCCAGAGCATTTGACGCTGTTCACTGCGATCTCTTTTAATGCTGAAGTAGAGGCATCTGTTGGTCGACCTTGCCAAGTTAATTCAGCTCCTCTGAAAGACCAAGACGGGGAATTAAAAAAAAATCGTACGGAAAACAGAGAGAATTGTTAGAATTATTTTTTGAAGGTGCATGTTTGTTTTGCTTCTTGTATCACTAGGATAAGTAATTTTCTCATAATGTATTTTTTTTTTGTTGCTCTGCCAGTGAGTTAATATGTTTGTAATTCTAATTTTACCATGTAGACTGCTTAATGTTTTAAATTTTATGTGTTTTTATTTAGTCTTTTCTGAAGAAAAATCTTAATTTTTCGTGCAAATTACTTGGCGCAGGACTTGAAAACAAGCTTGTTCTGCTCATGGAACTAAATTGAACTGACGCCATGAAAAACGCATAAAAATTCATCAACTCCTCTGAGTCAACAAGACATTACCTCTCGTATCCGAGCTGTTTGCAAACGATATGCGCTTCATTAATATTCCAGCTGTTTGGTTCATCGCAAGTGATCCCCCATTTACCGTTATCCATCTTCAGCTCCAAAAATCCTTCAGAGGGTTTCGGTCCACCCCGGAGACGGGCAACCTGTGAACTGACAGACTTCATAGAAGGCAGGACGGGTGTTATATTCGACTTGGGCTTTGAAGTATTCGTAGGTTTTAATGACTGCTCTGGTGGAGAATTTTGTAAACTCCTGGAATTTACAGTTCCTTTAATTGGTTTCACAGTGGGCTTCGGAGTCTTGTCAGTCGCTTCCTGCGGGAAGTTGATTCTCACGTCAATGTCCAAAGGCTCTGCCCATTCCGGCCTTGTAACGATGGTTTGTGGGGGCACTTCGCTGGGTATGTAGAGGTCATCTATTTCTACTTGAGAATCTGGAGATTCTGTGCTTCCAAATTCGTCGGGTTGATAGGAGGGGCGAGGTGGAGTAGATTTATTAGGCTGGTAGGGTTGAGTGTAGCTGTTAGGTTTGTTTGAGTTCTGATGAGGGCTGTATGTGTTTGAGGAAGGTTGGTTTGGGGCGTATGGGCTAGAGTGGGAACTAGGATTTTTACTAGGGGCTGTTTGATCGAAAGGACTAGATGGTTTGTTGGTACTCTGTGCGGGATTCTTGATGGGCTGGAAATTATGAGCGTTTGATGGGTAGTTTACGTTAGGTTGCTGCGGATAAGGAGGGGGTTGATGGGAGTTGGGATATGGTGCCCTACCTTGGTTTGGGATGTTAGCAGGCTGGGTTGGTGAGTTGTTGAGTTCGAACGGACTTGAAGGGCGGTAATTACTTTGCGCAGGATTTCTGCTAGGTTGGGGATGGTTATCATTTGAGGGATGGGTATCGATTGGTTGATGGGGGTAGTAGTTTTGAGAGTTGGGGTAAGGAGGTCGACTCTGGTTGGGAAAATTGTCTGCTTGATTGGGTTGTTGTGGATTTCTTTGATTGTTGGGAGGTCTAAATGAGCTAGGAGCATTGTTCGGTTGGTATGGCGTGAAGAGAGATGGAAGTTGTGTTTGACTTGGCTGTACGTTGGAAGATTGCGGTATCAGTGGATCTTGTTCATTTTCAGTATATTGTCCAGGACGGTTATATTCTCCTAAAACAAGCAAAAAATTGACTTAGCTGAAAATAAATGAGGGGAAATATGGCTATAATGAGCACTTATACATATGCTCATAATTACAAGAAAAAGATTTGACAGGGTTAGCTAGATAAGCATTTGATGTTGGTTGTATTCATACTTCGTAAGTTTGTTCTTGCTTCATTGTTCATTCATCTTGCAGATCATGAAAGAAACGTTAATCTCACAGTTGTATCATCTCCAAAGAAAATCAACCCATCTGTTACTTCTGTAATTCATCACCTTTAACCATCAAACTTGTACTTATGGACTGCTCTGCCCTCCGATATCTCCAATCACAGATCTACTCCCCTACAATCAACAGAAATACAAACCCACTTACATGCGATGAACCCAATATTACTACCAAAATTCTGAAACTCTTCACCTCTCTTAATTTAAAAATCTAAATTTTGTATATACTCCCATTTTCAAAATTCTCTGTAAAGACGTTAATAGCCTGTGACGCTGAATGTCTTACAATATACTAACTAACTAACTAATTTTGTAAACTTCATATTTTGGTGTTGAGTGCAGCCTGCTAGAGATAAATAATAGTTTAAAATATCAAAGTTTTTCAAGTATGAAATTTTAGAAAACGAAAAACTTTACTCAAAATGAGTAAAATTTATACTTGCAAACATGATTAAACTTACTTCACAACTTGAAAAAAGGCTTGAAAATATTTGTACATGTCAAAGGACCTAACTCTAGGATCTAAGATTCGATAAAAACGCAGAAAAGAGGTTCAAAAGAATTTTTCCATTATTTTGGGAATTTCAATCTTCATTTGCTTTACCTATTAAGAGTTTTAAAACAAATAATTATACAGTAAAAAGATGTAAGATTACAGGAGAAAAAAACTTAGAAACAAAAGTGATTCAAAATTTTCCATAAAATTTATAAAAACACATCTGGGAAATTCCCTTTGCTATGTTCAAATTAAATGAATTCTACAGCCTCCCAATACAGGCAAAAATAAATTAAATAATGTGATACCTTGCTCATTGTCTGCAGAAGTATCACCATCTTCCTCATAGTTGGGACAGTCTACATTCTTCGGCCAATCGCAAATTGATGACGCTGGATTGAAAGCAGTACCAGGACCGCAATCCATGACAAACGTTCGACCATGGGCACAGCTCAAAAACTTCTTGCAGTCAGTGGGATGCGGAAAAAGACCACTTTCTCCTGCGGGACACTTGGGCGGAGTGTTTGGCGCAGCTTCTTGGTTCCCTTTTGTTGCTTTTTGATTCTGATCCTTCGGAAAAGCTCTGCCTTTGGTCTTCTCAGGATTCAAGCCGTAGGGTTTCTTAGTTTGTGTTTTGGTCTCATCCACATTCGGGACAACAATAGGTTTCCAGTAGCTTGCTTCCGGTTGGACAACGCCCGGAGCGATCACTGAGTTTCCAGATCCTGTTCTGCTACTCTTCGGATTGCGTTGATTCTGATTTTCGAGAGGGAGTGGGGCACCTGGGATGGGGTACTCTTGGTTACCTTGGGGGTAATTTGAATACAATGGATCAGGTTGATTCGGTCGGAATGGGCCAAATTGCCCCGGAGGAGGTGGATTGTTTGGTTGCTGGTAATTAGGTTGGTTCACTATGTATGGTTGCACTTGACGAGCTGTGCCTTGTTGTGGTCGGTATTTAGGGACATGCGGGTACCCAAGACCGTTGGAAGGTGGTGGTTGCAGGTTCTGATCGGGGTAAAAGATGGGGGCTGAGGTGTCGAAACGTTGCGTTGGAACTTGATAACTTCCTGGCTGGAGTTCATAGCTAGGCCGGGCGAATTGGTCACTTTTCGAACTATCTGTACGGGAGGAAATGCAATGATAATAAATTTAAAAATGAGGGAATGCAAAGAATTACACGGTGAGATAGAGACTCACAAACTAGACAGAGAACTAAACTGTTTTACGCCTTTATATTTTATGTGAATGTATTCTAGATTATGAAGGGTATACTCACATAATTTCAAGTTTTAGTTTTGCTTAGTTCATTGTTTGAAAAATAAAACGTCAGAGAAAATCAGGATGCGTCTGATGTAGGTAAGCAAATTGCGATTGCAAATTAGTATCTTTCTATGTTTTATCAGTTGATTCTTCATGTTCATTATGAAAAGAACAGCACTTAATCAGAGAAAAATTAGAGGGTCAATTACTCCCTTAGAGACTGCATTGAAGTGAAACTCGAACGTAAAAAAGTACAGGGTGTCTACTGGAACCCTTGCATTAAAATTCCTTGCTTCTTCCTTACTTTCCAGGAAATTCTTTTTTTGGTAATTCTCAAAAATCCTTACTGTTTCCTTACCTTTTCTTACTTTCTCCTTACCCCACATGCACTTTTAACTGTATTTGAATTGGGAAAATGGAATGATGGAATGACGAGGAAATAATCCGAAAAACATGAGGAATCAAATCGTGATGTTAATAAATGGATTATGTTAGGAAATCGTAAAACCCCACGGCTACTTTGGAGAGTTTGTCACGATATACTCGAATTTCCGTACCTTTTCACCAAAAATCCGTACCTTTTCCGTACTTCCTTACCGACCTCCAAAAATCCGTGCTTTTTTGGTGTATGCGTACTTTTTCCATACAGTAGACACCCTAAGAGTATCAAGTGCATTATGATTTACATTGTCTTTTGGGGAAAATTTTAGCGCCCAACTAATAACCTGACTCTTCCCACTAAATGCTTCTCCAATGAGGTTAGAAGTCCAAAATATAAAATTCAGAGAAATAGTAAGAGAGATGAAATAAAATTTACCATCAATCCTTTGACGATAATTTCCTATGTAGGGTTTGTTTAGGTCCGAGTCTAAACAGTTGACTTTGGATGGGAAATCGCATTCCATGGATTCTGGATTGAAGAGCGTTCCAGGAGCACAACTTTGCACAATTCCTCGTCCTTTGTAACAGTTCAAGAATTTGCGGCAGTCACTTCGTACAGGAAATTGGCCTGTTGCTTTTGGTGGACATCTCTCCTCATCTCCACCATAAATCTGTTCAAGAAGAGAAAAAATAGATTAGATAAATTAATGCTCCATGAACTGTATTTTTAAGCAGGAAAATACTATTCTACCAATGAAGGGCTGTGAATAGTTCGGAAAGTTCTAAGCATTCGGCAGCCAATTCTAATGATTTACCTAATCTCACTTGAAAGATGTATGAACATTTTTTTGCAAGTTTATATAAATCAGATTTTTGAAGTTTCCTTTTCAATTTTTAAAGACGTAATACATTCCTCAGACAGAGAAATATTAGCAAACTTTTATTTTTATTACTTATTATTAAATCATAAGGATTGACAATTTTGGAAAACCTTCACTGAAAACACTAGTATTTAGATGACAAACCTCCATGTTCACAGGCTAAAATACACTGCAAAATAAACGAAGCAGATCACATTGACCACATCTTTTACCAAATGTAATGGTAAAATTGGCAGGATATTTACAAAGAGCTCTACAAGAATATTTTTCAACAAAAAATTCAAGTTTGTTAAAGAATTGGGATAAATTTTTAACGTAACTGGCTTAAATCATCCATCAGTACGAACACATTTTTAAAGTACAAGGTTCCTGCAAGGTTAAGCGTTTTTTGACCTTTGGATAAAACTATAAGAAAAGATAAAATCACTTAAAAGAATGGTAAAGAAACTCTGTCTTAATACTTATAAGTGTTTTGCTTTTGTCCATTTTTGGGGATACTGTGGGGCCCAAGGCCAAAATCTCCTACAAAATTTGTGAGGGATGGACAAAAAGCGAAAATCTATAAATAAAAATCTATTACAACAAAAATTGAAAAAAGGGGAAAACAAAAAAAAAGATTAAAAAGAACCTCTGTGTTTCAATGATACTTCAAACAAATCTTAAAATTGTAAACTTCGAGGGGGGAGGAGGAGGAGGCAATCATACATCTCTGGGCTAAAATGGTATCATGTATCTAAATTTCCTGTGATGAGGATTAATTCAACTGTAACCGCTCACATGAAAACGAAACTTAGTGCTAAATTTTATATTAAAAGAGATATTTCATCATCTCTCACAAGAAAGAACATATCGACGGTGTAGGTCGTCAATCTTATAACTCAGTTTGCGACGTCGCAGACTTCCTGTCATAATTTATTTTTTAAACCGAAAACTACCCAACAGCAATTCTTTAAAACTGCCATGAATTTTCTTCTCTGTCCGAAGAAAATTCTGCAGAAACTTCAAAGAATGATGTCAATTTGTTCTCCTTTAAAAAAATAACACGTGGGCAGAGATTTTCAGATACCGCAAACGAGATGTGTGATTGCGGACTTACACCATCGATATCTAGTCTGTACTGTTTCAGCGTTTCTCCGACGATTTCATCTTTTCATAGGAGAATTGTCCCACAAAGTCTGAAAAGTTCAGACTTTTTTCATAAGTTTAAAGAAAAATCAATGTGATGCTTCTTCCATAAAAACACA
Source organism: Bemisia tabaci (assembly GCF_001854935.1). NCBI lineage: Eukaryota > Metazoa > Arthropoda > Insecta > Hemiptera > Aleyrodidae > Bemisia > Bemisia tabaci. The sequence goes on along the minus strand of NW_017547330.1, from coordinate 1,504,969 downwards.
GTAAAATGTTAGTAACAAATACTGAGACAACTTGATTGATAAACATTCCTTTCTCCAGGAGAAGAAGATTTGTATCACTGCTTACAGAGGTATTGGACAGATAATCTGTCCTGAAAAGCACCCAAAAGTGTCAAATCAGATTAGGGTTATGACATCATGAAGTGTCTCTCCAAGAGGAAGACGGTTTAGAAAAACCTACCGCTAACTACTGCTCAACTTTGTTGAATTGTGGTGCAACTTGCCACTTTCTCTTGGCACAAACTTAACTGTTTGAAACTGATTTTTTAGGATACTTGGACATGTTCTTTTACTGAAAACTCACATTCCAATTTTTCAACTGACTTTGACAAAAATGGCTCTTTTCCATGGAAAAGTACTTCCAGGCAACAAGAGACCCTCTTCCTGTGGACGGTCAAAAATGATGAAATAGAATAAAACTCACCGCTGATGTCGAAAATGTGACGCAGAGCAGAACGATGAGTAGAACACAGGCTTGGTTTCCGACACTCATCTTTGATTCAAATTTTTGCCACAATCACTGAACCCCCATTTGAAGTATTAAAGTAAATTATAGTTAAGAGTAAATAATTCAAATAAATAGAGCAGTTGTGATGACACTAGCGAAAGTAAATACAGGATACTAAAAAATTTGGATAATATTCTATAAAGGGTAAAATTTTTATAGATAGTTTGAGCACTATGATTGCCCTCCTACGATGTAATGAGATAATTTCCTGGTTTGCTACTGTCAGCTTCTATTTTGCGAGCTTCAACTTATCTTATGATACTGATCAAGGCTGAGGTCAAAGGTCGGCCACAAAGCATGATGTCATTAGAAATTCAAAAACACAAGCACGCATTACTCTTAGCATTAGCTACAGTCATGCTGAGATAATGATGATCTTTCCGATGAATCATACACAAACTAATTTTCAGAGAAAAGCTCCTACACATTTAATTTACATTATTAGACCAAAAATTTTACAGTCATATTTCTAGGTATTGTTTGTTTGCTAGTTTGGTTGCTTTTAAACTCGCCACTGAGATATCAAAAAAATTAGAAAGGTGTATTTACTTTGGAAAATACTTGAATAGATGTTTTCCAGAGAAATCATTTGATGCGAACCGAAACACTTCCGGAGCCAATTTATGTAAGGGGGGGGGGAGGGTAAAATTCTGTTTCTTTTCCATCACTCTCTTTAAACATTAAAACTTCTGGTAAACTATATTTTATTTAAAAACTACAAAGACACCGCTTTTGCTTGACAAATTTCATGGTGAACTAGGGACAATTCAAGGAATAATAAATTTGACAAATTAAGTCCAAAAACTGAATTACAGAGCAAGTCACTTTCGTTATTGCATTATTTTTGAAAGGAAAACAACTTGTAGATGGTGGATAATTGCACTGAAGACAAAAGTTTGTTCAAAGTAAACAAACTGTGCGAGAACATGGATTTTATACTTATTAGTCATAAAGGCATCAAAGATGGGTAGAGCCAAGGAGATCTACATTTGTCCATCACTATACTGGGATCGGTGGAAGAAGGGGGGGGGGCGCCCTGTGTTGAAGATGTGTTTTAAAAAACAAATTTAACACCAGTAGCTATACAAAGAGAGTAAATGTTTAATGTTTCTACATCCCTCTGGACAACAGTAAAGTTCCTCTTTCGGAAAGGCGAAAAAAAATACTGGACGAGGATGGTTATTGCACAGAGATATTCTTGGTACCGGATGTAATAGCAAAAAAACTAGTGAGCTTAAAATTATTTTTTATTCATTACTTTGATTTGATTAAAAAATAATTTAAACTTCGTAAATTACTGAACGTTGTGACTATTCTACTTTGTACTTATTGTGTTGAATTACCTAGTTTTAAGTGGACAGTGCTACTCAATTTTAGAATGTAAAATTTAAGTATTCTTCATATTCTACTCTTTTCGAGAAAACTTAGCAATATTGTGCTTGAAATGGTCTACTTTCCTACATTACATAGCGCTTATAAGCAAAATTTTGAGGCATGGATTTTCTTTTTTGAGAATTGAGTATAAGAGCAAGCTTTATAAGATAATTCTGATTTAACCTGTCCCATTCATTTATGTTTTTATGCTGACTAATTTTCTTAAAATTAAACCTGGAATCAAGTATAATTCTTCGTAGAAAATTAAAAGTGAACAAATTTTAATGCAATCTAAAAAGATTAGAAATAACAAATGAAAGTAATTTTTATTTTTCATTTTCTACAAACTAAGTACCTTAGTCAGCAAATTTGCAGACTTTCAGTTACAATTTATTCCTTTAAGTTGGGAAACCAATCAAAAAAGTTCTATGGAAATTTCCATAATTTTTCTTACATCTTTGGAGAATTTTCAAAGAGAATTTCAAGCTGAACAATCTGCTCTCTTTCCATTAAAATTAAAACAATAGTGGACATTTTGAGACACCAAAATCAAGAAAAACGATCTCAAAGTTTAATCACCAAAATGTTGTGATACTTTTTTTTATGATACACCTATGCCGATTTTTTTTCATTGGCAGTTTCTGAGAAATGCCTGCCCTGACAGTGGACATTTTTCCAAAAAAAAAAAAAAAAAAAAAAAAAAAAAAAAAAAAANAAAAAAAAAAGAGACAAAATATGTGTCTGTTCTTCATGGTCACCATTTCTGTCATCAAACCAATAAAAGTCTCTTCAGTCAAATTTCTGCAAAAGGATTTGGTTAAGTTTTTGACTTACTGTCAAGCTCCATTGCAACAAAATGAAATTCCCTCTCGGCAACGGTGCGCCGACAAAAATTGCTTTTCATGCTGGCAGCAATGACAACCACATCCAAAATTTTTGACGCACCTCCCAAAATGGTTGATGGATGCAAACGTTGGCTAAAACTTAACAAGTGAGTTTAGTTCTTGACTTCAGCAGACCGATTTTTTCTTTAGGGTTGCAAACCTCCTGAAAAATTTGACCAAATCCACTCCCAGATATTAACCTTTTTTCTAAAAAAATATAATTCAAAGAATCTTGGTTGGAAAATGACATTATCAACACTGAGAAGATGAACTGATGGAACTGAAAAATTATTCTGTGATGACACAAAAATCACTTGTTCAGTTTTTCAAACAAATTTATAAAGCCTAGAGAAATTGAAAATCAACTTTTACTCCATCCTTACAAAGATTGTGATGACCAGTTGCTCTTCATGGCTGCCCACCGTACGTTGAATTGTTCTACAAGATGCCGATACGGTCGTTCCTTCTCTGAAGGGACGTGAGGAACTCTGCAGAATCTTCTCACTTTTGGTGAGAGAAGAGCTAAATGTTGAACAAGTCCAAACGAACTGGAGGAGACCCAATACACAGCCAAAGCCTGAAAACGAGGAAGGATGGCTGTCAAAAGTGTGAAATAAATATTTATGTTATTTATCCCTTAATGAGGTTTTAAAGGCTAGGAAAGGAACGAAATACAGTGGAAATTGAATTTTAAAACATCGTTTTTAAAACCATATTGACGATAAAACTACCAGACCATGAATCTTGTTACAGGTGCTTAGATGTCCACTCCCATTTCATTTTTTTTGTAGGAGAACAAATCAGTATCATTCCTTAAAGTTTTTACAAACTTTTTTTTGCACAGAGAAGAAGAATAACGGAGGTTTTCAAAAATTGACGCTGAGTAGTTTCCCATTTGAAAAATAAAGAATGACAGCAAAGCAAAATACGTAGCCTGGTAATTTCACTGTTGATATTCGTTTTAACATTGAGATCTGGTTGGTCCTGCGGTTAATATTCCTTTGATTCAAAGTATTTCTGCATTGGTTGTAACGACAATCGGATACAATGATGATATAAGGCCGGTTGTTTCGATTTCATGATATATTTTGAGCATCTTCCTTTCAGTCAAAGTTATAATTACATAATAATCAATTAAGCTACTTCCAACAAAATGGCATAGACTAAAACTTGCAATAATACTATGAGAGACTACCTAAAATCTCCATTTAATTGTTGACATTTTTTACTCCTAATTGGTGAAAAAGACAGTGATATAGATTTTAAATTCACAAATGAGAAATAGAAGAACTAGCAAAAAATAGGCATTGTATTAAGAGAAATAAATTGAAAGAGAAATCAGATCAAAACAAAATATGGTCTTGAACTTTATGAAATGATCCAAGGTAATGATGATAATTGTGCGTCTAGAGTTTAAATTTATCATACAAATTCACGGTCAGTTGGGTGTAGATTAATGATAATAGTAAAAGGGAAAAATCCAGGTCAATTCCAAGGGGAGACAATGAATCAGATAACAGAAACGTTCAGATAGTGACTATTTAAATCAATTTGATTGTTGAATCATTTTATAGAAAACTTATAAAATGAAGTGTGCTAAGTCCAGCAGAAAATCAGAAACCAACTGACCTTATGTTGAAACTAAAAGTTTTATACCTCCAAATGAGTCAAAATTATTTCGAACTCCTGGTTTCACAAACTAAGCATTCTCTTTCAATAATAAATTTTAGACGGGAGAATTTTTTAAACTAGCCTGACTCAAAATTTCTCAACCCCCCCCCCCCTTCGAAGATAGAAAGTGTTTGGCAAAAGCAAAACAATGTGTCTGATTTGTTACCGAGATCAGAGGCTCCTTAGAAAAATACAGAAGGGCAAAAAGCAGGAAAAAAATAGCTGCAAATGCTTTGAATATGGCCTACTGCTTTCCAATAAAAAAGAACTGGATGCTTTTAAGGCTTCTCCTGCATTATTTACAAAACATGATTGAATTAAAATTAAACTTAAAAGCTGAAAAACAGAAATAGTGGGAAGAAATTCATTGAACATGATACCATGCAATGCTACATCCTCTCCTTTACAGGGTTTCTTACTTTTGCAATTTTTAAAATTTAGCAGGGTATCTACTAAAACAGGCTGGCCGAAAATCAGTACTTTTACAGTGCTTTTTCAGCACATTCCCAAGAAATTCAGTACTTTTTCAGTACTTCCAAATATTTGGCGAAATTCGAAAAATTTTAATTTCTAGCTCAAATTGCGACAAACATTAAAAATTCCAGACCTTGTTGGGGAATTTCAGCACTTTTTCAGTACTTCCAGACCGCCCTTAAAAAATCAGTACTATTTCCGGTAATTCTGGACTTGTAGACACCCTGTTTAGGTTGGTGGCCCTCTAAAAACTTTCCATGTTGTCTAAAAATCTACAACCTGTACGAGAAGAAAATTTTAACCCATTTTCTAAAGAGTCCATGCCTAAAATTTTAAAAAAATTGGTCAGCATGGTATCAATTCCTGAAAAAAAAAAAAAAATTTGGGCTCTTAATATCAAAAATTTTGTTCATTTGGATGAATTCCTGAGTGTTTAGTATCAAAAAGCTCTGTGGCATGCACTGTCAGAAGTCCCCCAAGGGAGCATGCTGGTCATGATAGCAACGAAATGAACAGGCCATTACTATATCCTGAATGCCTACAGACTTGGGGGTAAAACATTTCATGACTTTTTCAGGTTTTCCACGACCGAAAAGATAAAAACCCGAGTAAGCCCATTGACAATTTGCATGAACAATTCTGAAAATGAACGATTTCTGGGAAAGTTTTCACTGCAAATAATAGGAACACGTGAAATTGATTTCTTCAGATATAAATCATTCAATTAACAGAAATTGCAATGATACACAACGAGCGTAGGTCTCATTAAGTCTCGGAAGCCTGGCAACTTGAGCAACCACATTTCAAACTAAAGAATTGGCGTGGCGCTTGGGGGACCCTTCAATGCCAGTTGATACAACCAGCAAGGCAGGCAACATATTCATGGAAAATTTTTTAAAAAAAAATGGGCAATTTTTGCAAAAAATATTAAAGTGAAACCCAGTTTTTCTTCTGATTGAACAAATGGGATATCATTCATCATTAATTTATAGTTCAGCAAAATAAACAAATAATTGTGAACTTAGTAGAGGAAGTCATAGATAAAAAAATAATTACCGCAGGCATCTGAGCTGCAATTGGACCAGTAAGTATGGCAATCAGACGAAAAGCATTGACTCCAATCTTCTTCATTAATGGCTCCTTACCAGTCCATCTTCGTAAAACTTGGATCTATATGAAAAGTAGATATGCATGTAAAACAATATTATACTTCAGTAATGAGTTCATATGGGAATTTCATTGGTTTTAATTTTGAGGGTATTAATTGAAACTATTAGAGGTTTAATCCGGCTTTGATCTTTAAGAATTCGGTGAATATCCAATATAATCTCTGGTCATTTACTCCCTGAGAATAATAGTGATTATTAATTTTAAAAAAAATCATCCTTGATTATAAGAATAAAATAAGAAAATAAAAATCAGAAATTACCATTAATAAGAAGATAGACGAATATATGTATTTAATAATATTTAAGTGCTGTGCTAATAAAACAGCACTTAAATATTCAATAATCATTAGTAAGGGAGAGAGAGAGAGAGATAGAAGAATATGTTTCATAATATTAGAAAATAAGCACACATACAAAAGAAAAAATGAATGAGACAATTCCAACAACTTTTTAATCTAATAATTGGATTTTTTTTCCAGTTTAAGTCAAAAGAATTTTTTTTTTTAAATTTAAATTTAAATTTATCTAGGTATGCACTGATACTTTTAATATTGGTATATTTTCAATTTCTCTGTGATGAGAGGGATGGATATAACTGTAAAGACTTTCCATTAAAAAGAAAAGAAAAAAAGGGTCAAAACGGAAAAGCATGAAACAGAGGAACAGCTAAAAAATAAAAGAAAAAGAAGAAATGCAAAAAACTGAGCGGGACTTACTTCCGTGATGGCTAAATTTACTAGTGCCAAAGAAATGGGCAATATAAATGTTGGATCAGGTAGTAGTAAGTTAGAGCACCAAAATGGACCTCCAAGAGTCATTTCTGTAGCTGCTGTTAAGACGGCTAAAATCAAAGAAAGACCAAAAAAAGTCAATTATTTTGAAGAAGAACAAGGGGCATTCATATGGTATGTATGTTTTTCTTTTTTCTCTGAAACTAATTAAAATAAATTGAATTAGTTAAAAATGCCTTTCCTGCTGTAATATCAGCTTTCCAAATAGCTCTGGTAAGCAAACCAGGCGACTTTCACCCTGACCATCCAAAATATATTCAAGTCTTGTCAAATATCGCGGTTTTCTCAACTGACAGCAATGGGCCTGTTGAAAACTTTTGCTAGAGCGAAACTAAGAGTTGTTTCTTATAGATAATGCCTCAAAAATCACGATGAGCGCATCGGCAAAGTCTGAAATGCACTAATAACTTCACAATCTGCGTAAGAAATTTGTGTTTTTTTTTTAGCTTCCCGCTTCAAAAACGATACTTCGGCACAGGAGAACATTTTGTCAGAGGAGTCGTTCCATTGTCGGCAATATTCATCATGACCGACGCCAATCCGCCAAAACACGTGTGATGGGACGAGATAACACCTGACCAGTATAAGACCGGATAACAGTCGCCGTGTTTACGCTCATATTTTCCTTGCCTACCTTGATTGACCTTGAACTCTCCTAGAATTACGCGCGAAACTGCAGGAGCGTCGGCTATGATGAATATTGCCGACGATGGAGCGACTCCTCGAGCAAAATGTTCACCTGTGCGGTAGTATCGTTTTTGAAGCGGGAATCTCAAAAACATGGAAATTTCTTACGCAGATTGTGAAGATATGAGTGCATTTCAGACTTTGCCGATGCGCCATGCGATTTTTCAGGCATCATCTATGGGGAAACAACTCTTATTTTTGCTCTAGCAAAAGTTTGCAACAGGCCCATTATAAGGACTGCTATGGTCACTCCAATGCAATCAAAGTATTGAGGTCTATGCACAATGCTGTTGATACATCAGGAGAATAGGAGATATAGTCAAAGGTGAAGACAACCAAATGGTTTACCCCGTGATTAGTGGAGATCCTTAATATAACACCATAAAAGGTTCAATTTAACGGATCTCCGGTAAAATTCAACAGTATAACTTTGGAGCTAGACCAGTGCAAGGAATTACCATGATTCGCCGCTATAAAAAGTTGAAGATACAAAAGAAAATTTTCTGCAAGTTTTGAAAATTTCAAGGTAGGGTTATACACACCTAAAAGTTTGTTAAAATTATAGCAATTTGTTCTTTCTTACATTTTTACTTTATGCAGTGACAAAGCATATAATCCCTTGCAACGATTTGTTTCTGAAGTTTTAAAGTTGAATTTCGCTTAAGATTTAAAATTGTCATTTTCATGGTGTCATTTTTAGAATTTCCCAAAACGTTCCTCAGTCATGAGATAAACCTTATAAGGCCTCCTAAAGAAAGGAGCTGTTTTCGGAACAACTACAAGTCCGGCTCTATACTTAACATTAAACCAGCTCAATTTGGTAGTTGAAGACAGTGATCTCAAAACCTGCATACTCATTCATCGGAGAGCAATACATTTTGAAATGGGTTCAATAGTACCTTGTACAAACTTTTTTGAAACAGTCGTGACAGTAAAAACTAACCTGGATCATCTGCTGGATAAGCTGCCATGATATTTCTAAGAGCCGCGGATATATACAGCCAGAGGGGAATTTGAACCAACAAGACAATGCTTCCTTTGAATGGGTGACAATTATGTTTAATGATTAGTTTATTCCACTCAGCCCCAACCTGATGCAAATCAAGTCACAGTGATTTTAGAGGATCAAACGAAACATTAAAATCATGACACATACCTGGTACCACGAGTATTACCATGACTAAATCTGGTACCACATTTATTATCATGACTCATACCTAGTGCCACATGTATTATCATGACTCATATGTGGTACCACATGTATTATCATGACTCATACTTGGCATCACATTTATTTCGGGTTGTCTATCATCTCATTGGACAAGCTACCTGTGTGGTCTAGCTTGTATTTTCTGTCTACGACGATCATAAATGAAATCAATTTTCACTTCTGGTGAGTTAAAACCAAGAATAAAAACCAGCGACAGAAAACAGGAGATTGCATCAGAGAAAAAGAAAAGATGTGCTCACAGCAGTATAAAAATTGTTAGCCTCTGTAAATTCCGAGCTACTTATTTTTACCAACAAATTCAATGATCTTCATTTTCCGGGGTAGCATTATATTTCTTAGATATTTACAATGCATGCTTCAAAAACTTGAAGTGTCATTATGAAAAAGTTTCTAAACTTGAAACTTAGTCTGTATTTTAGATCACAGCTTGGCACAAATATCTTATATCTAATGCTTACTCCTCGATGGTACATAGAAAGACTAGATACTGTCACTTTCCGGCCAAAGTATCACAAGCGCCATGTGACGTTTCAAAATTTCCGCCACCATTTTATTGTTTTACAAAGAAATTGCTCAATGAATCTGTCCGAAAATTTCACTGAATTTTCTTTGTGCTGCCGATAAAATTCAGGGAAATTTTAAAACATATTCAACCGACAATTTCTCTGTAAAAAAATAAAATGGCGGCGGAAATTTTGAAACGTCGCATGGTGCTTGTGACACTTTGGCCAAAAGGTGAAGATATCAACTTACCTGCCTCTGATAGTAAGCTTGTGCTCGTTTTGCGTTCCCTCCCAGGCGTGCCACATTTGAATTGGCTATTTTTTTAAGCTTCTCTACGATAGGAGGCATCAGTTGTTCGATGAGTTCAACTTTCGCAAAAATGTATTGCTGTGGAAAAAAGAGAGATAAGATGAATAGTTTAAAGGAGTTCTAGCTAATGTAATGTGCTTCTATATGATAAAACCAACAAAGCTGTGAAAAATTATATAGAATGCAACATACATAAGTGCAATAGATCAAGAAGAAAAATCCATGACGGAGAAGGAAGAGATAAATTTTTGAGGAGGAGCATAGGTATGGTAAATAACTGTCTTCGACAACAGTTTTGTCTGAATTCTTATCAATAAGTACGTCTGCCAATAAATGTCTATTTTCCTCATAAAGCAAAGTTTAGACTGAAGCAAGAGGATATCATTATCTTTGAAAAAATGTTGATATTGCCTGATGGATGTAAAAAATCTAGGAGACATTCCTCCCATTAGTGTTCAAATCCAGCAGGCGCTGTGCGCATAATGCGCCTAAATATTTACAGTCAGTTGGCTACAAAAACGTTGGAACCCAAAAAAACTTTTTTAATTGATTTTAACATCTATTTGGGACCTCTGAACAAGGATTTAATTAGGTAAAAGGAAGTTATGAAAGAATGTGATCAGTAAGGAAAAGCCCAATTCTAGGGTGCCAAAAGACATTCCGTTCTCATCACAAATTATTTCAGAAAAAAACATTTCGGCCCCTGGATGTTGGGCTAAATTGGCCAGTAAAATTTCTCAATAAGATTCGAACACTGAGTACCATGTAAACAATAATAATGTATATGACTCACTAGATTAAACAAGGCATACGATAAAAATTTGAGCGGACAAAATAAAGCAGCCATTATAGATACCTGATATACATACAGCGGGGATGTCACCAGAAATCTTGCACCAATGGTCATGACAACTATAGAAGACCACCAATGTAAACCTACGGAATCGTGAAACTGAATAATGAAGTTTTCCACAGGTTGCACAAGTGGCGATTCCATGAAAAACCGCATTGAAGCCAGTAAGAAAGGTTCTTTCTCTCCAGTGGTAATATTCCTTTTGATGATGTTCGACGATGTGGTGGTCCGATCGAGCAGATTGTCATTTTTGCTGATGGAAAAACTATGAAATAAATGCCTACTGTCAAATGTGGATGATATTGGGGAAATGCACTCATTTTGAAGCAAATTGGAATACTTCGGAAATGACTGATGTCCTACATGCAGAACGGAAGATAAAGTTCGAAGTTTCAGCAGGCTCATTCTGAGAGATGTTTGGACGGGATGATTTCGAAAACTGGTTAAGAGTAACACTAAACTTTAAAGGAAAAATAGTCACTCAGCAGCTATGAATATAATATCAGTTTTAACTTGGAAACATGTTAAAAACTTGTTCTTGTAGGACAAGAACTTGAATTTTCCAAGCTCGAGACACATTGTAAACATAACCTTAAAAAATGAGTAGATGTGAGGTAAGAAGTGTGTTGACATTGAGGTTAGGTAGTGCTGTCAGCGAAAACTTTCTAGCTACCGTGTAAAATACTAAAATACTCCAAAGTTAAATGGTGCAGTTATTAATAAGTTATATTCAGAATTTGGTCCAAAAATTTTAAATCTTATGAGTGCAGCATTGATTGATGATAACTGTCATTTTTATGGTGCAATATGAAGTTTCATTCCTGTGGTCCAGTCCAGCAGAACTTCAACTGTGATTTTCTGAACTACGACCATCATGACAGATCTTTGTGGAATACCATGTCATTTTGGAACCATGATAAAAAAAAGGAAAAGATTAAGTAGAGACAGCACTCGATGATTTTCACTATTCAAAAGTGTGCATTCTAAAGGTGAGAAGAGTTTTTTCCAATTTACTTTGTTGGCTAAGCCCTAGAAATTCTTTCGAAATTCAGTCGGAAAGTTTGACTGGTCATCTGACAAATAAAATTGGAATGCAGTTTTCCCCGGAATGCGGGTATAAAAGTTGAAATTTAGTATTTTGATCAAATTTCATGAGCATGATTTTTGATACTAATCACTTTGGCCGAAGATGAAACATTTCCCCATTTTTGAACACAGCTCATAAAATCAGCACACCAACATCACGCAATCATTCTCCTGTGATTTTTGAAGAGAGGTAGTCTTTAAATGCAATATAAAACTTGTTTAATTTTCCATTTCCCATGACGTTTTTATTCTGATCAACTATTTTTTAACTTTTTAAACACTCATTCATAATAAGTATAAGAGGAAAACGGGCAAAAATATATTAAAGATTAAAAATATTAATACCATTTATTCAAATAAAAATAATACAAAAAAAACCCGTAATGTTAACACTAAAGTATGTCATTTTCATCAATTAAACTAGGCAGTGAAGTGATATATAGTCGTTTTACTTCAGAAAAGTAAGAGTACTCAATAATATCTAAAATAAATTTGTAACATTGGTTTCAGGAATGTTCAAAATTAATCAATACTTGACGGATTATTCAAGTAAATTAGACATGTTAGTAGTCGCTACCGGCCTAAATTCCACACATTGCCATTAGTATTTCTCCAGATTGAGGCTCAGTATTTACGTCGCCAATGTACCCAAGCCAGCCTTTACCAATCGAGGCAAACACGACAGGACTTTCATTATCTTTGGGAGATTCTTTATAAACCATTGCTTCTGGAGGGACATTTTTCAAAAAAAGTGCCTTCATACTATATACTCCAGGCAGTTTACTATCTATCAGCCGACTTGGCAAACGACTAGGATTAGGCGAAAAGTTTGCCCGGTGGTAGTTACCAGTTTCCCAAGGCAAGTTCCACATTTCTTCAAACCAATCCTTGAGATTATTGGGTCGAACAAAACTTGGGAAAAGAGTTGCCAAGATTAGTGTGCCACCATTTTCAACATATATTTTGAGTCTCTTTGTTAAATTTGGCTTCTTCGTGCATACAGCCTCATCTGTTGCAATGATAGCGGATGGAGTGATGGTGTGGTTTGTCAGATATTCTTTTGTTTCTTCAGTATCCTTCAGGGTTACAACTGTCGCTCGAGCGTTTAACTTCGGAATTAGCTCAGCATACATCTCATCCCAGAATGAATGCTGCTTCAAGGATAGTAAAACAATGACTGGTTTCGAGTCTCCACCCCTGGAGACAGCATTAGATGCAGCCATGATGAACTTAGTTGTGCAGATTGAAATATAAGAATCCAGCTAAGCCTTGTCAATCGTGAGAACAGTGTCTGTAGAACACAGATAAGAAGAAAAATGATGAAATTTCAACTTTTTTTTTTGGATGACAATACTTCCTCTACCCACAAGGGGAGCGAGAAAGTAAAAAGCTTTGAGAGTGCAATCATCATATTTCTCCCGAGGAACATCACAACTTTGAACTTCAATCCTTAATCCTAGATACTGATTCTAATCCCCCTCCTCTAGAAAACTACTCAGCCCCTCCCAAAGATGTGAAAGACTTAGCGGAATATTAGTGCAAGACGCATCTGCGTTTAGGTAAAAAAACTCTTAAAATACCCATTTTAGGAAACCCTTTTGGGGAATTCTTTTAAATAAAAAATAGTGCTATTTTAATTAAAGGAAACATAAAATTTAGGTGAAAAACAACAAAGTATATCCTCAATTTTTATGGGCTGCAACTTTTCCTTTTATTTTTTCATTGATATGTTAACAACAATCTACAAGCAATAAGTATTCAGTTGACTTGGGACAAGACGCCTCACAATCGGAGATCGCGCATTATATGTTGAGACAAACGTCAATCTCCGGTTAGCTCTGAATTCGCACCACTCAACAGGTTAATACATGCAGTCAGGTGGCACCACTGGTGAATGGTGACATAAACAATACTTTGACTTTTGTCTCAACATGCGATGCGCGAGCTCTATGATCACTGGCATACCAAAACGAGTGGGAAGGAACTTAGCATTCTAAATTCTCTTTTCTGTTCACCACTTTTTTGTCCTTGTTTTTGCCCGCAGGAAGTTTACAAGAAAAAATTGGTAAATTTTACTGAAATCCACTTATAATTTTTCTTCAATTTTACGTAAAAAAAGCCCCAAAAAGGGTTTCCTGACACGAAGATTTTAAGAGTTTTTTGGACGTAATTTTAAGTAAGTGGTAGAATTTTAGAGTATTTCACACTTATTCTCAACAGCCACTGCTATTAGGGTGTTAGATTTTTGCGTTCCCTGTAAATACCAAACTAAAAACAGCAAGTCTCAACTAGTCTCGTTTGAGAACCTGTTTGGATGCTTACAAGAATAAGCGAGTGCCTGAGTAAGACTTACCCGTTTTAAGAAGGACAAGATTAGAATTGACTACTTGGGAGATCAATCTGTACGCTGAATGACTTCTAGTGAAATATTCTAAACTCAGTGAAAACAGGAGAACAGTGTCTGCGGTGATCAGGTTCTTGGATACCTAATGTATTAAGGACTGTCAAATTGACGATATCTCTGACAGGATAATCAGGTTCAGGTCACGTATGTACATACGGACAGGATGCGGCATGCGGGCCTCGCATCGCACGTCCCAGTCAGTCCCAGTCCCACGTTTCTTGAGCAACATGAACATGACTCTGCTTTCTGCTATCAGTTTATCAGTTGTCAGCAAAATCATAACAAAACAAATTCCCAGCGTTGCCAAAACAAAAATATGTCATAACAGAATTTGACAACAGCGCATCGTGTATCTTTTGAGGTTAGTTTATTGTTTACCTCAGCGCTTGATTTTTGTCATGCTCCTTTGCAAGATTGTTTCGCTACAATTTTATCATTTTATCACACCAAGTTTTTTATAGCATGTGAATCCCTGCGTTTGAGTTCTATATTTCGATGCTAACCTGTGTTGAGTTTAAAATTGTGCATGTTTTGTTGCAATTTCTAAGGAAATCTCATGGAGTGTGAAGACCCAGCTTCTGGATCATCCGCTGTTGACACCAGTCGTTGTTCTTCTCTGGCAGATCAGCAGAAAAACATTATAGATCAGGTTGTTTCAAGTGAAGGAGTCCACTTTAAAAGCCAACAAATCGGGGACCCTGAGCTGCAGGATACTGAAAAGAGGAAGATTGTAGAGGATGTTCTGAACCGAAGCCATGGTCTATTCCTGTCCAAGTTCGGACAACACTTGTGTCAAGAACACCTTGAGTTTTTCAGCAAACCGAATGAAGCGGAACAGTATGAAGTCGATTTCTACCTGAGACAACTTAGAAAAAATTTGAAGAAGAAAGCCTCGAAAGTAAGTGTATTACGCATTTCCATGGCCGTAGTCAAGAAAGTTCTCCTCATGTTTTGTGTTGCTCAAGGAAGCTAACCGATAGTTTCCTTTAAAATTCTCTTGTTTTTCTTCTCTTATTCAAAATCATCCTTCCAAAATTCCTAGGAAATAATTTGGTTAGTTTTCCTGTAATTGAGTGAAATATGCTTGGAGATTTTGGAATGTCGCATCAGAGAAATCGACAGTGTAAGTCGGCAATCACATAACTCGGTTTGCGATGTGGCAGACTTCCTGTCATACTTTATTTTTTAAATGGAAAACTACACACTGGCAATTGTTTAAAACCGCTGTGATTTTTCTTTTCTGTGCAAAGAAAATTCTGCACAAACTTCAAGGAGTGATGTCAATTTGTTCTCCTTTAAAAAAATAACATAGAGGCACAGATTTTCAGACACCGCAAACGATATATGTGGTTGCGGACTTGCACCGTTGAAATGCACTTTTTGGTCTTGGCTGTTGACTTGTTGCACTTAAATGGAATGTAGGTTGAGGAATTGCTGCATAAATATAAGTTACAATGTTAGACAAGTCATTCATATCAAGTAACGGTTCGATGCAGGTCTTGCATCAAACTGTGACTGCTAAGTGTACTAGTAGTGAGACTAGAAAGAAATGTATCAGCGTTCGCAGTACTGCAAGCTTTTTTTTTCATTTGTTCTTATTGATAAAAGCTATTTTTAAAAAAAAAAAAATTGTGGAAGTCAGTCTTCGCTAGAAGTATCTCTTACAATTTGTCACACTGCGATGTCTCAATATTTTCCATTTTGCACTTGTTTTCCTCCATTATGTATGTATCTATATAGATTTTCAAAAGCGAGCTCATTGCATGTTGAGAAAAAATCTATCCCTGACTAGCTCTGGGAAAACACTACTCAACAGCCAAATACAGTTGTTTAGATAGCACCATTGATCAGAAGTGACCCAAACAAAACTTGGCCTTTGACCCAATGTTGCCATCATCTGTGTCTTCCATTTCACGTCACTTCCATCAGTTCATGTAATTGATGTCTCTTTATAATTACAGATGTGCATTAAAAATCGTCGATTTGATGCCCTCAAGAAAATGGTCACAGAAGGCACGTACTTTAGTGAGGAAGAAATGCGCAAGAGAAACCCACTCCTCTATGAGCAGCTTGTGGGCCAGTATTTGTCCGAAGAAGAAAAACGAATGCGGGAAGAAATCGACACCAGTAACATAACGTAAGTTTTATTAATTTTTTGTAACAAAGATTGCATTAATTATAATATTACCAAAGGAAGAGACTTTTTTTTTTTTTTTTTTTTTTTACCAATTTCAAATAGTCTATCGGCTTATCACACGCTCATTACCCAGAGACAAGAGACCCTCCACTGGCCTCCTAGCGACAGGTGGAAGCTTTCACTTTCGGGGTTTCAACAATTCCTTATGGAAAATTATTAGGGAGCAACAGTCATCACCCTAGTTTCGGCTGTTGACTTACCTACACGGTCGATGATGAACTTCGGATGACGTCATGAGCCAAACAACTTTCTCAAACGTCGGCCATTTTCGGCTTGTTTGTGAAACGAGACTGTCAACACGTTGTTGAACATCAACCATGTAGGTAAGTCAACAGTAGAATGCTGAAGTCCCAAAAGTAAAAGCTTCCACCATGGCCAAGATACTAGTGGAGGGCCTCTTGTCTCTGTTATTACCCCAGCTCCAGGTGACCATTGCCTGAGACCATCAAACTCAGATCACCTGGCCAGGAATCGAACCTGGGACCTGTTGGTCATAGGGGCAGCGCTACAACCACTACACCACAGGATGCCAACTGATTAATTCGAAAAAAACTCGAAAGTGCTTGTCGTTGTTCGTAGGTACTGTTTTTTTGGACAGATTTAACCAAATTGCCTCCCAAGTTTTATTTTTTTTAACCGAGAACCACACAACGTAATGCCTGGAAACTTTTTCTAAAACTGTACTTACATTTCGCCTGACTTTCAAAGAATGTACTGAAGAAATTTCTAATCGGAATGTTGATTACTTTTCTGTCAAAACAACAAAGTATGAAAGGAAATCAGGCAACGTCTGATGTATAGACTGATTCCTCTTCATTATGTCTTTTTATGGTGGCGAGTATGAACCTAAGTGATTTTTTCACGATTTATATTAAGAAATCTCTTTTTTGCATTTCAATGCTTGAAAGTTAAAATATATTCTCATACCCACAAGTTTCTTGTATTCTTATGTAATTGAGGCATTTTTCCGTAAAAGGACGTATGAGGCTTCCAATGCTGCTAATATTGTGTAAAGTAGTTCTCCAGTTGTAAGTAACTTATCAGACAGCTCTGCCATGATTTTTCCGTGAATTTGCTCCAAGTTTTTCTCACCATTGTGAGGAAGTAAGTCGACTATGAATGAATTTCATCTCCTGGAAACGCTGTAAAATATTCCTCAATCTTAGCAGCATTGTAAGCCGTATTCGCCCTTTTACCAAAAAAAGTCCTCAAGCTTGCAACTATTTTAATCAATTTTTGTGTCCGAGCACTTGATATTTTCTCCTTGAAAAGTCACTGTTCAGCACTTTTATGAATTTGTAAATGCGTTTAGTTCCATGTGCGTTCATCTTAACTATTGTCACTCCCCATTTAAGTCACTCATGCAGGAAGCAGTAAATCAAATCATATTTTGTATTTAGGCATTTTTGTTAGTAGGTATATGGACTGTTTGATTTTTTTAATGTTTTCTATGTAGTTTGGAAATGCTCTCTTAGTGAGTATCTCCACAGAGGATTCATCTTGCCATCTGGTTGAGTGATAAATGTTTCTTCTTCCTTAACAGTATTGTTAATCTATTGATGGAGCAAATGGATCGGGAAGACTTAGAAAAACTGAAAAAAACTCAAGAGGAGGATGAAGATTGTGCTGAAGAA
Organism: Bemisia tabaci; assembly: GCF_001854935.1. Taxonomy (NCBI): domain Eukaryota; kingdom Metazoa; phylum Arthropoda; class Insecta; order Hemiptera; family Aleyrodidae; genus Bemisia; species Bemisia tabaci. The sequence goes on along the minus strand of NW_017547330.1, from coordinate 1,487,175 downwards.
GAGGAGGACACGTCTGATGAAGAGGAAGAATCTGCAAACAAGACAAAGCCAACCCCCAGCTCTATTTCAAAGGTCACTCCAGCCGAGAAGAAGATTTTATGGGGCGAAATGGGCGGTGTAAAAAAAGAGGCACCAATCGGAAGAGCTAATTGGATCAAAAGTACCTGCGAGCTAGGCGCTAAGGCCTCCTCGTCCAACGAAATCTCAGATGAAGAGAGATCTCTTCTCTTTGACGAGTTTCGCAATAACATGTTTGAAAATTTTCTTCAAGGAAAGGACTCCGACTTTGATTACAGGTAAGATTCATATCTAGTGTTTCTGAGACACAGTTGAGATCAACTACCCTATAGCACTCTAGCTTTATCTGGATTCCAGATTTAATAATCTCTTCTTTGACCAATTAAACTACATTTTGGGAAAAGGAACCACCACTTCCAACTCATCTATAAAAGCACTTATCAAGCATAAAAAAACTAATGGCACATGTGTTGCTTCCAAAATGAGCCTGAAATATTGGTTCCTTATAGCAAAATGCAGTCAAATTTCTAACAAACAAACCCTGTAGCAAATTTACACCTAAGTACTTAATTTTTTAAGCTGCCCACCATTAATTCTCAAACAAATCCATGATTTTTCTTCTCTGGGAACGAAGAAAAATTCAAAGAATGGTGTTTATTTGTTCTCTTTTAAAACACATAGTATAAGCACAGATTTTTAACATTGCAAACGAAATATATTGTTTGGGAGTTTCATTGTCGTTATGTAATAATGGATCACTATACAAGGTAAGAATTTAAGTAATCTGGTACATGTTTCTTAACCAGAATGTCACGTAGAACACGATGCGCACAACGAAAATTACTGAAACCAACTCATAACGAAGATATTAACGTTTTTATTTCACATTGGTTACGAGGAATTGGAACTGCCCGCTCACAAGAAACTCAAAGCTCTACGTGAGTCAAATCGCGCACTACAACGGTTTCAGCAAGCTTCTCAATCGAGCAATGTCCATTTCCCCCATGTGTTGTTCAAACTATTGGCAATTTGCTATAGCTGAGCCAAAGTGTCAAGATTGAGGTTGCCAGATTTTTGTATCGCAGAGACTGTCATGATAACGTTTAGCGCTCGATGTGAATCTTGTAGAGCATTGAGTTTTCATGAGCGGGTGGTTTGAATTTACGCATCAAGAATCATTAATTATCTTCGTAAGGAGTTGATTTCGGTTATTTTCGTTGTGCGCATTGTGTTTTACGTGAAATTTTGGTTGAGAAACATGTTTCAGAATGCTGAAATTCGTACCTTGTCTAATGGTCCATTGAGCTTATAGTAATAGAGCTCTTTCCTGCTTTATGTAAATGCATAGGCTGTATTAGACGTTTTCCCCCGCAGATTAAAGCTGTCTTACAAGCATACTAGATTGAAATTTTCTATTTGTATCTTTTCTCCCTTGGGTTCATTACCTCAGACGCACACTTTCAAGTCGACCTTTTTTAAGAGTGAAAATTTCATCCCACTGAATTGAAATGTTCATCACTGATATTCAGGAACTAAAATACTAAATACTTACTATCTCCAGAATTGAAACATCTTCAGTATCTTTGTGATCTTTTTTTATTTTTAAATATTCATAATGTCATAATTACATTTTTTACCACCGAGTTTTTTATTCCAGTAAAGTTGATTGCAATCCTGAACTCGATGATATTGAAACAATGAATCAGGATGCTGAGGACAAGTATTTCGACTCTGAAACTCCAGAGACCGGCTCCGTGCGCAACATGGATGTAGACTCTGAAGAAGATGAATTTGAGAAATTTATGTCTCAAGTCAGGTCAGAAGAAAGAACCAACCATATTACAAGTGGAATCAAGCACTTAAACAGTGATCTAGGTGACAGTTTATGAAACCATTTCAGGTAAAGTCCTTGAACAGAAACGTATTTATCTACAGGGTTGCCACAGTCAGAGAATACTGGAAAAACTGGTACATGCTAGAGAATTTTAAAAAGTCAGGGAAAACCTGGAAATGTCAGGGAAAATGATAGAAAAAATATTGTTTCGTTAGCCTATATTTGCTTTCTAGAATGGGTTTCACGTTTCGAACAACAAACTTTGCCAGAAAACTATTTCAAATGATGTGTTTGTAACCATCTGGCATAACTCGAACTGTCAGGAAATTTTACCGAAATGCGTCAGGGAAATTAGGAAAATTTCAAGGAATTTCATTTTCTAAATTCTGTGGCAACCCTGTCTTTTAGTTAAAATTGTATTCTATTTGAAATTTTACTTAGGAGACATGTATCGGATTGCTTAGATGTGCACTTTTTTTTGTGGTTCATCATACTAACAGGTGCTTGCAGCTTGCGATGATCGATAAATCTTTTTCAAAGCTTGGGAGGCTATATATAGTCAGCCGTACACTGAAGATTTTGTGATAAAAATGTGGAATATTTTTTATGGAGATGATTTAGATATCTGGCTTGATCTCCCAAATGATAATTGTGCATCACACCCTGAAAAAATAACAAATTTATATTACTCATTTGTGGAGTAATAAGGTCAGAGTGTCCACCATATACCACCTGTAAAAACCAAAAAATATCTGGAAACTTGATGTTATCAGGAAAATATCAGGGAATTGGTCTTGGATCAGGTATCTCCTAGTACCTCAAACGTTTTCTAACCTCATACAGTTTAGCAGATGCAAAATTGAAACATTTGACTGAATTTATCAAAAATGTTGGCGTGTTACATATAAATCAAACAAGTGTCAATTTTTCTTTTAAAAATAAAAAAATTTGGTTTAAAATTCAGGAAAATCTAAGATGCTGTTTTAGTTGACATCTTGGCACTGCTCTCTAGTAAAATCATTCTCAAATTTCTATAAAAATATAAAAAAACTGCATACAAAGTCCCAAGAATCTGAGAGAAGATGAGAGTGAACCTTAAGTTTTCATCAAAAATTTCCCTCCTAATTGCAGGGAAATTTCAGGGAGTAAGACGCTGCAAGAATGACAAGCACCATGTAAGTTGTCTAGTGATCGAGAAAAACAGGCGTCTTAGCAGAAGTCAGAGAGATGAAATTGGTCAAGGAGAGTCAGACAGAGAAAACACTTAACCGGGAGTGTTGCTAACTCTTGCATAATATTGTCATTTTTTGCATAACTTCACGGCGCTTTGATACAGAACCCTGCAGCGCTTTCTCCTGGTTTGGAGTGAATTTTTCTCGCGAGAATTCAAGTCCCTACCACCCCTGTACTTTGCACTGAGCTGTATTTCTTTTTTCACCTCTTTCTATTTGAAAAAAAAATTCAGAGAATATCTGAAAAGTCAGGGAGAAGGAAACAAATATTTAGGTAGACACCCTATCAGGGGTAAATTGTCCAAAATTTAGACTACAATTTATTTAGAAACAAGGCAGTTCTTAAGAAAAAAAGCGAATAAACTTTTTCTCATATATTAGACATACTTTCAATAAAATTTATGCATTTGGTTTCTCACTCCATGGTTTCATATAGGGCGTTGCACTTTCAGTAAATAGTTTTACTTTTTTTGTGATTTTCCGTTCCTCTTATCAATGTTGACTTGAGCTTCTGGATTCCTGAAGATTGATTCCCAGGTTGAATTGAATTTTTCCGTTTTCTTATCAAAAATAAATAGTAACAATTAAAGTTTGACTGAGAAGTTTTTCGACCGAACTCACCATCAAAGCATCAAAGAAATTGTCATTTTGATCAGACAGGAGCAGTGATTCTTGGGAGCATTTCAAAACACTGATTGAATAATAAATCTGAAAGTCAACAGGATAAAGAACTATGAGGAGAATCCATTGGAGTATCTCGTTCCATTGCAGCTGATTTAAGAAACACTGCCTCATCCAAGACTGGTAAACCAACCACCAAGAAACTCCCTTTGTCTGCAAAAAATAGTTGAAGTCACATCGTACGGTGTTTTTGATTAAATAAAAAATAGCACAAATTATTTAAAAAGAGGAGATGAATCTGAAAATCATCATGCATCATTATCATATTTGCGCCCTCAGGGGGTTGGGCCAGTTGATCTAATATCTAAACTAAGAGAAACTTCTGAGTTACAATTCACTCCAAATGAGACATTAAAATCTTACCTGGAAGAGGAAGTATATTTTAGGTAGCTCAGCAGACAACAACCACTCGATCAGTTGACCAAACATGCTCCACGATTGGCCTCTTTTCCCAGCCAGTTGTAGCCAAGAGTACACAGTAGATGGAAAAGCTGATAATAATGATAGAATCTGTAAACTCCTGTAAGGAACAAAGTACGTCGATAGATAGTCAGAACGGAATCTCGAGGCTGTATATACTGGGTTTTTTAATGGGTTCTCAATGGCTCAGTGATACCTATTTCTTTAAATTCATTTTCTGAAAGCACGGATAGTGAACTAAGCTCTGGGAACTTTTCAAATTTTTTTAACCCTAATTGGTAAAAAAAACCCGTTTTGAAAATGCCCAAAATGGGGCCTGTTTGAATCTATATTTTTGGTGGGTTTTGATGATGTAGCCAGATGGATAGAAACTGTGTTTGCTGATTGGCTGAACTGAGCTTCATGCATCGCCTTGCTACATCAACTCGATTGTCGGCTTTTATTATAGTCATAGCTTTTACTCTTGTCAAAAATGCTGTTTTGAACTTCTCAATGAACTTTTTTTATTTTTCACAAACTTTAATACTTGAAAACTGTATTATATTCTTGCAAAAATTCCTTTCCACTACCCAATTGAACTGTTTAGTTTTGAAAGGGCCTAATTACCAAGAGTTAAGTTTACAAAAACTAAGAAAGAACTGTAACTATTTAAGAATAATCTTGAGACCATCAACATATGTAATAAAACTGTGGTCACGGTAGCAGAATCAAATGAATTAGGCAAGTAATTACAATTGTAAACTTTTGGTAGATTGCCGTCTTGACCAGTGCAATGATTACAGTAAAAAAGAATGAATTTGCAATCACATCATTAGATAGCATGTTTTAACGCGCTCACTGATATTTTCAACCTTCAGAAACACTCTGCATTAGGAAGGAAGCCGAACTCTCTATATTTTCCCCTCATCAAATTAGGAATACATTTTTTTAAAAATAAATGAATTTAGAAAACAATTTTATATTTTTATCAAATTCTTCCGTATAATGCCACGTTTATCCTGAAATGACAGGAATTCAACAGCTTAATTTTGAAAATGGTGGCTGTTACATCTTTTTTCAACAAAGAATTCAATTAATTGACGAAATGAAATGTCAGAATTTTTTTAAAATATACTCACCGATCTATGTTTCCTGAGCAAATTAAAAAAACTGTCGCCGAGAACCAGTCAAATTGAACGGAATTTTCGGGGGGAGGTGTAAAATACGTTTCGCAACGACTTAGAAATTGAACATAGTTCTCCTTATTATCCTTGTTTTCGTTCAGCAAATTATTCTTCTCTCCGTACCTGCAAAACATTCCGTCTTTTATTTTCTCAAATTAATCTACCACAGAAGTTCAGACGAAATATTATTTTTTCCACTTCGAGTTCAGAAAAGATCTGTATCAACTGTAGCTCAAATTTTGGTCTAAAAAAACGCTTAAGATAATTTCAAGATCATTTAGAAAAAGAAAAAAAATAATAATAATTAATGTGCATCTCGAAATCATTATGAAAGTGTGCTCGATAAAAATTCAAAGCCTTTTCTTACCAGTGACAGGTTTTGAAAACTGACTGGTAAAGTTACTCAAAAGAAAAATGTCGTGAAAGTTTCATTTTCGTTTGATTCCGCCATTCATTCGATTTAAATGAATTAAAACATGAAAGGATAACATTACCTTAAAACTAGAGATACAGCCATCTCATCAAATTTCGATAATTTGGATAAATATTTTTTCTCCAAAAGAGACCATTGGATGCTTTTACCCGCAAGGTAACCGCCACATTTTGACACCTGTTCCACAATATCCAAGACAGTAGAACACTGAAAAACGTTCCAACGTAATTACTTTTTAACACCATTAATTTGTAATGAAATCCAAGCAGCAACCTCAAGTCCGATCTCATTAGAGAACGGAATTGTGTATGACTCCTTCGGAAAATGCTTGAAAACAAGTTGAGTTTCAATCATGAACAATTATCTCGAACCTTGTTTTATGACGTATATTCTCGTTTGGTTTAAGGTAACGTCAGAGTCAGGGTTTGTAGCTTGTTTGCCGTTCCTCGATTTATATACTGGAAAATAAAGTTCTGTCAAACTGACTGAGCGTTCGGTGTCCCATTCGGTTTGTCAAACCAATTTTTTGATTTGTGTAACCGAACGTTCAGTTCATGTAACTGAACTTCTTTCAACAGTTCTTTTTACCTCACAAGTTCGGTTATACGAACCGAACGTTTAGCTACACGAACTGAAAGTAGGTTTGCCGACCCGAATAGTTGGGATGATTTAGAACACCATGTTTTCCTTCATTTTGTGGATGTACAATTTTACCTACTTGGGAGTCAAACTAGTTGTTTCGCGTGTTTTGCCCTATCCAACTTTTCTACTCCTGCGTTAAAGTCGCCGAGCCAGCAAAAATGAGATCATGTTCTACTCTTTCCGAATACGCAATTGTACCTATTTAGATGTCGAAGTAGTCGTATCACGTGTTGCGCCCCATCCAACTTTCCTACTCTTGCGTTAAAGTCTCCGCGTCAACCGAAAGAGGCCCTGAGTTTAATTTTGTTTTTATGCGAGTCAATTTTGTTGCTTTATAATTTAGTGATATAGTGATTTGTGACCGGATTTATGGAAAGGGACCCGAGAGAGAATTTTCCTTTACTTCTCGCAAAAGCTGAAACTACGTTATTCTACAACCTAATAATTTTTGTTTTGGAACTTAAAAACTAAAATCTCCTACCATTCTGGAGTTTTTAGGATCATCCTTGCGCCAAAATTTAAAGATTTTTCGACTTTAAGGCCCCTATTCGTTGATCTGGTCACATCTTTGAAAATTTTGAAAACATTACAATGTGCAATTGTACACTGTCATAGTTCTCAGGACGTGATTTAATCTCAAACTATTCTCTCAGTGATATTTTTCTTCTGCTGAATCCCCTACTTTCACTATTTTCCATTTTTTTTTTTTTTTTTTTTTTTTTTTTTTTTTAGTTTGAAATGATAGAGACTCATGTAGTCAGCATATTAGTCAGTTTTGGATTTTTTCATATTACTATTCACTCTTAAAATTACAAACGTTTTTCGTATGAAGCAACCGTCAAGTCTACATCAAAATTTTCATACTTGCCTTCACTTCATCTTTGAGGGTGCTGAGAAATGTTTTCCGCAAATTTTTCAGCCATCCTAAATCATGCAAACCTTTTTTTGTATCGAGTAGGAATTTGTTCAAATCGTTGAGCTGCTTTCGCTTTTGAACGGCTGTCTTGAATTTCTGCTCGGATTGCAAACTTTCCGAGTGAGTTAGTGAAGAAGAGTATATTCCTGGACAGCACGACAAGTTATTCAGTTCATTGCGCAGGAGACTGCACTCATCAATTATAATTTCCCGAGACTTTTTGAAATTGTTTGTCGCAAAGTTCTCCATATCAGTCATTCGTTCCTATTTGAAACCAACATTTTCTTTCGATTACCACTAAATCTACTTAAATTTTTTATCGATATATTTGATTGGCTCTTAGTAAGAAAAATCAAGAGTATGAGACTATGAGATTATTTTTCACATCAGATATTTTTGTTTGTCTAATTACCACTCAGTGGCGTGGCGTGAATTACGATATATCGATTGTTATGTCATTTAAACCTATGGAAAAGGATCGATAAATAGAGTGTTTGCAGCGAACACCTCAATAATAGATTCTTTACCATAGGTTTAAATGGCACAACAATCGATACATCGCAATTCACGCCACGCTACTGTTACCACTGAGCTCACATTAGTTTTTCCCCGAAATGTTACTATCAGATGCTTTTCACGCATAAACTCGCATTAATCATGAAGGCTAACCAATATGCCACGGATAGAAGGATAGATTTTATTATCGTCTAGTGCTACCTTACAAAAATTAACACCAATCACGGTGCTTTTTATTTCGCAAAGATTTAAAATATTTTTTACTGATAGATCTATGTCCCATGCTTTTTTGGAGATGATTTTTGGCTTTTTCAAATAATATTTGGACGCACTTCTGCCAAACGGAACTATGTGCATTGAGACATAAGCTCTGAGACCCAGAAGGATACATGCAACAGGGCTCGCGTCACAATGCACAAAGTTCCGTTTGGCAGAAATACATCCATTTATAACACGAGACGCTTTAAAACTGAACAGAAGGTACGTCGACGGTGAAGCTCTCAAACTCATTCTCGTTTACGTGTTTCAAAATTTTCGCCCCTTTTCTATTTTTTAAAACTAGAACGAACCAACATTATTTTTTGAAGTTTTTTTCAAAATTTGGGCCACGCATAGAAGAAAAATCACGAAAGTTTTCAAAAATTTAGGTTGAGTTGTTCTCAATTTAAAAGATAAAGTATGACAGGAAGTCTGCAACGTCGCATCCGAGATAGGTGATTTGGAAATTTCCTTGTCGGTGTTCATTTTATGTATGAGGAAATGTCTATCGAATTAATAAAAAATATGTATGGAATTTTTGCGCGGAAGAAATGCTCTTGCTTCGAATCATAGTATACTGTCGTCAAGTCATTAATTTCCTAATGCTGATCAGCGATGAAACTGCAGGAACGCGTATTTTATCTGCATTGTTTTTTTTTTTCAATATTCACCTCCATTTTATTTTATGGCAGGAGAATGGATGAATAACATTCCTTGAAATTTCCTCAGAATAGGTATTCCTGACACAGAGAAAAAAAATCAGGGAAGTTCTCAAGAAATGACGTTCAGATTGAATTTTCTCATTTAAAAAGGAAAGGGTGACAAGAAAGTCTAATACGCTGCAAACCAAGATATCAATGGTGAACTCCCAAACGTCGGTTTTGCGACGTTGCAGACTTTCTGTCGTACTTTATTTTTTAAATGAAGAACTACTCGACGTCAACTCTTTAAAATCGCCTTAATTTTTAGCCTCTATAGAAGGTAAATTCTGTGAAACTTTTAAGGAATAAAGTTGATTTGTTATACTTCAAAAAATTTAAAGCGAGTGGGGCTTCTGAAACACCGCAAATGAGTTACGCGGTTTGAGCGTTTCACTGTGGACATGTACTCTTACAGTCTTACAGTGCTGCCATTTTGTTTTACCAAAGATTCTGGGGTTCCCGGAATTAGTCCCAAAGTTCCGCGAAAAATTCTGATTTTTAAAAGTTCCGGGAAAAAATTCTGCATCAAATTTGATTCAGTAGTCGGTCAAAGTAATGCAAAGCCCCGAAATTCCGAAGAAAGTCGGAAAAAAACTAAGAATTCCGGGAACAGTTCCGATCATTGCTGATCCGAAAAGCTGCGCAATTCGGAATTAGTTCCAGAAAATGGCAGCGCTGCAGTTCCATTATCGTGGTGCTTTGGGGGGAAAAAAAACACACTGGATCTAGAGTCCAGACTCTTGAAAACATGACAAGAAAAAGGACTCTTGATTCAATCAGAATTAAGCTTGAATCAAAAGGAAATCCTCTCAAATTAAGAGGCTTGGTTCTTGATTTAAGCTTACATCTGATTGAATCAAGAGTATTTTTTCTTGTCGATGTTTTTAAGAGTTTGGACTCTAGATCCAATGTGTTTTTTTTCCAGTGTGCTCGTAAAGATAAAATGTGCTCAGTAAACGACATGAGAGCTGTTTTTTACTCAGAAAAAAAAGTATCGGTACCTGCAAATTGAATTTGAGCGACAGGCAAATGCATATATCAATGTTTTGAAAAAGCACTCGCAGAGCGCTGAGAGCAATGAAGTGAAAAATGCTTTGACTGTCTGAATAGTAAAATAGATTGCACGGAATAACATACAGGACGCTGACACGATTCAGCTCCTCCTCTAGATTTAAAATTGAGTCCTCTGCGTCCGGTCCTTTAATCTGAGACACAATTTCTTTGAACGCTGAAATCATTTTGAAAGAAAATATGTTATATCCTGATCAGAATATAGCTCTTGCACGTGTAAGAGGTTTTTGATCTAATTGCGTTTTTTTCTGTGAAATTTCACGAGAAACACGATTTTGCCCCTAGTTTTCTTTGAAACGAACTCCCAAACCCAGAAAAAAGCTCTCAAAGTTGAGGCTGCAATGGAGGGAATCCCTCATATCACGTTAAAAGTCCATAAACTCCCCGTGCATAGATGGGGAGCAAATATACATTAACAGCGTTGCCGTTTTGTTTGGGGTTTCAAAATTTAGAAACACGGTAATAGAGCTTTTGCATGTGCGGGGGATTTGCTATTTAGGTACGTTTTCTTACGAGTAACACGATGGTACCACTGATTTTCTCTGAAACAAACTTTAAAACTCAAAAAATGCTCTCAAAGTTGGGATCGTAATGGAGGGGATATCCCACGCTGTCCTGAGAGTCTACGTCTATATCCAGTCAAACTCTCCATGTAAAGATAGGGTGCAAATGCATTAGCAGGTTGCCACTCTCTTTAGGGATTCCAGAACTGAAAACACGACATCCTTGCCAATGTATTTGCTCAATTCGCCCCCTATCGTTGCATGGAGAGTTTGACTTGATACAGTCGTGGACTTTCAGGATAGCATGGGATACCCTGTTCATCCCGGCCTCAACTTTGAGAGTTTATTGAGCTTTTTAGTAGTTCGATTCAGAACAAAAACTAGTTATGCGTTATCGTGTTTCTCGCGAAATTTTACACAAGAAAGAGTGTGTAAATTGCAATTCCCCCCACATGCAAGGGCTCCATTCTGCTGATGTGTATTTGCTCCCAATCTGTGTATGAAAAGTTTGACTAGATGTAGCGGAGGACTCTCAACGTAGCGTGGGGTATCCCTTCCATTACAACCTCAACTTTGAGAGATTGTTTTGAGAATTTCCGTTTAAATGAAGATAATCTCCCTCAGAGTTCGTCTTGTCAAAGTTTTCGGGACGCAGCAAATTTGTTCAAAATTCAGGGTTCCCACAGTCAGGGAATACCGGAAAAACCGGGAAATGTCAAGAAATTTTAAAAAGTCAGGAAAAACCTGAAAATGTCGAAAGTGTCAGGGAAAAATTGTTAATTTATCCTTTTTCGCTCTCTAGAATGGTTTTAACGTCTAGAACAACACATTTTATCTGGGAGCTACTTCAAATAATGTCTTTCTGGCCATTCGGCATATCTTTAATTGTCAGGTAATTTTACTCAAATGTGTCTGAGAAATCAGAGAAATGTCAGGGAATTTTCTTTTCTAAATTTTGTGGCAACCCTGAATATTTGTATCGTTCCATATTTTTCCTTCGTTCTTTCGATTCATCAGAAAGTAAACAGTGAAATTGAATGATTACAAATTAATCTTTTCGTAGTATTGACTTTACCTTCACTCGATAAAGAAATAATGAAAATAATGCTCATAAATGCTCTGTAGATTTCTTTTTGCGTAGTTGTGAAACCGGTCATATAAAACGCCTCAGACTGCAGCAGATTTTGGAACGGGCGAATAGTAAAGTAATTATATTGGATTAAAGGCTCCAAGCTTTTTTTGCTGTTTATTGCATAAGAAACTGAAACAGAGAGAAACACGCAACTTCAACACACTTTGTGACAACATAAATTCTGTCCTGCTAAGGAAGAACGTCGTGTGAGCCATCAGGCTTTGCCAAATAGTCTCCGTAAAAAACGAATTTTCAAGAAAAATTGTGAATATTTCTCCTCCGATTTTTCGGAGAATTTTGTTCGAAATTTTAATAAAAAAAAATCCGAAAATTTCGAGGATAAATATTAATAATTGTCTTCAAAAGTATATATTTTCTGAGAGGAAATTTAGCAACGTTCGAATGCTCATACGACGTTTTTCCTTAGCATGGTAGAATTGGCAAGTGTATTGTAAATTATTATTTGGTATCGCATCAATAAATTGTTGTTTAGTGCGAGCCTGTTAATGAGTGAGCCATGTTTAATAGAAACGCTACGGTGGTGATTTTCTAAGTTGGCAACACTGTTTCCCTGCATTTAAATCCATCAAAAAATTGATTTTAGGTGCGGCAAGCTGCCTCACCAAGAATCGATTGTTTTAAATAAATTTAAACGGTTCAAAAACAGAGTTAACAACTTTTTAGAATCGCTACTGAACGCATCAAGTCGCATCAAGTTCGAATTGAACAAGGTGGTTTGATGTTTTTTCCCCCTCTGTAAAGCCCAACGCTAAGAACAACGTTCAACGACTATTTTCATGAAGAAAACATTTTTTCTTGACCTAAAATTTTGGACACGAGAAAATTTACAACCAGCTGAATTCAATAAACTACTCGCAATTTTTTCTCCAGATGCAACTCAATGATAGTTTCTGTCAAACTCGGTCCAATAATGATCGTCCAAGGGGGAAGAGTTTTTAGTGTATAGTGGCAAATTGTTTCACCGAACGATATGTGTCAAGTTAAGACAAAAGCTCGAATTTCGAGTTTTCTCTACACCGGGTTGGGCAAAAGAAACGCTCGATAGGCATAACTTATGTCACAAGTGGGGGTCCCCATTTGAAAATGTTGATGTTTGGGGAGAGTGTTCCCATTCCTGTGGGCCGATTATTGAAATTTATAGACAAAGCTTGACAAAGAAGACATAAGGAGTATAGAGCGATCCTATTGGTTGAAATGGTTGGTTCTTATAGACTAAGGGGGTAAATGATGGACTAACTATCGGGTCTCTCGTGGGTAGCCGTTAGTTAGTCTATTACCTATAGTCCTTTGCCCATTGCAACCACCTGCTTCCACCTATAGGATCCCTTAATATCCTTTTTGTCTTCTTTGTCTATCAATTTCAATAATCAGCCCGCTGGCCTCTCCAGGGAGTCGAGGAGTCATGACCCACCAAAAAGTTTTCCCTCACGATGAAGAGGACAACAGTCCAAACCGGAACATTTTAATTAAATAATTAAAAAAGTTACGACGTATCCATCATTTCATTTGCCCTTCGCGATAGAAATCAATGAATAGTAGTCGATAAGTTAAAATACAAGAGTTTTTGGGCTTCAGCCTCTCTCCTATGGATGGTCACAGTTACAAACATGCACAAATAACTTAAGAGATCCTCACCGAACAGTCGTAAACTTGGTTCATTCCACTGATAAGCATTATCAGTTTGAAAGTCTTTACAGAAAATATCCGCCGGAAGCCCTTTTCTATCCAAAAACGGCATTCCAATCGGTGAACACTGGATGGATTGTAGGAGATCCTTGATGACCCTATTGAAAGACAAACCAGGATTACCATTCGAACAAAGTGATCTGCCATTTAAACCTATAGAAAAGGATCGATGAACAGGGTGTTCGCAACGAACACCTTAATAATCGATTCTTTACCATAGCTTCAAATTGGGAAGTATCGATAATCGATCTTTCACGCTTCGCCACTGATTCCTATGGAACTCAGGGCTCATGTCAGAAGGGATATAGTTCCGTTCGATTTAAATATGCCCTTTTGTGAGTTTGATCACTCCCCCCCCCCCCCCCCCCTAAAAATGTAACATTCTGGCTGTCTAACTAATGTTGGTAATTCTGCAAAGTTTGAGGTTCCGCCTGCCCTACACAGACGTCTTGAAACAACAAAAAAAATTAAAAATAAAAAATAAAAAAATAAAATAAAAAAATTCCGCAAAAATGGTTTGCAGGGGGTGAGTCTATGGTCCGTGTGGACTGAAAATCGCGAACAATCAAAATCTTGGTTGTTCCTACTTTCGAGTTATCGCAATTTGAAATTTTCATGGTAAAAGCAAGTTTTCTTTTGATTTTGATCCGCTTTTTTATCTAGTTGTCCATTGAACCGGTGTTGATCGGCTCCCGTTTTTATATTTCGTTTGATTCATGTCGGACGAATACATACCCTCTCGTCGCATGCATGCAGACTTCCTATCATACTTTTTTTTAACTGTACAATTTACCTTTTGCTGCGTCTACAGCAATTGTTGTTACGAATAGGAATATGTTGTGCGTGCTGATTTCGCTCATTACATACTCGACTCCTGAAGGCGTTTTATGTGCGCAAGTAGCGCAATCTCTTGGAGGACAAACAAAGTGGGGATTGAGCGATTCATTCAATCTCACTTCTGTACGGTTTTCCAATAGATCAGCACGCACAACATATATGTAACAACAATTGCTGCGGACGCAGTTGAAGGTGAATCGAAAACAACCGTGTAGTGCTCGTTGAAAAACATTTTAGCTCTTTAATTAATGTTGTTACCAAGAGAGTTGTATTCTATTGGCTTTTTATGGGGGATTCTCGAAAAACTTTTCAACATAAACTAAAACTTAAACTAAGTTTACATGCGAAATAAAATATATCGCGCCACAAATTTTCATTTTTTGCGGGAAGTATATTATATAATTTATTATATATAATTTTTCGCACGGTCGAAAGTGACTCCATTACATGTAGAATAAGGACCATTTTTAATTATGTCTTGCTGATACTTGACTTAAGTCATTTCATCTCTGTCGCTCTTGCTTGATCGCTTCAAAGATTGAAAAATAATAAGTTTTATTTTCTGTTTCAGTGTGCCTGACTCAACTTGGAATTCGATGATTATCATCTTGTTATTAATCTTCGAACACCTATCTATTTGGTGAGTAACACATTTTCATATCATACAAATGGAGCGTACGAGTTTTACAGTGGCGTGGCGTGAATTGCGATATATCGATTATTAGGCCATTTAAACCTATGGTAAAGAATCGATTATTCAGGTGTCCGTTGCGAACACCCTGTTTATCGATCCTTTTCCATAGGTTTAAATGGCGTAACAATCGATGTATCGCAAAGCACGCCACGCCACTGGAGTTTTAGCCTCTCTGCGCTTAGTTTCTTGGTGCTTCAGGACACCCCTCTTTTTCTTTTCTTCTTGTCTTGAGTTTCCATCACATTCTCAATTGTTTCAATCCTCATGCATGCATGCATTTTCAATGGACAACTAGACAAAGCTTGAGCCCGGAAAAAATTATCACATATTTTCTCTTCAAAATTGCACTTAGAAAATAATCCACGTGATGGGGAGTTTGGAATTCAATTCTTGAACACAATATTATCAAGTATTTTTAACAAGGATACCATGGAATTTATTTTTGTACTTTTGGCATTTAAAACTCATATCCTGTTTAGGACTTGGTCTTTCCATGAACCTCTCTTGTGCAAGCCGTTTTCCTCGTGAAATTGTGAAGAGAAAAGGTGTCGCGTAGTGCTTTAATTCATGCCCTGTCTAGAAACACATCATCATTTTTGGTAGCTGGTATAGCAGGCTGATTCTTTAAACTGATGGAAAAAATGATAGACAAAGAAGACGAAGAGAAACTGGAGCGATCCTGTTGGTTGAAACGGGTGCTTGTTATAGACAAAGGGGAACAATGATCGACAAACTATAGGGTCCCTTACGGGTTCCCGTCAGTTAGTCTATTACTTACCTCCTTTGTCCATTTCAACCACCCGCTTCCACCAATGTGGATTGCTCCATTTTTTCTTGGCCTCATTTAAGCTTTGTCTATCAATTTCAATAATCAACCCGCAGGTCCTCGTCAAAAATCCGGGGTAACCGCATGAGACTGTCACATATCGACGGTGAAACTACCAAACCACGTATCTCGTTTGCGGTGTTTAAAAATCTCCGCTCACATTTTATTTTTTTAAAGTAGACCAAATCAATATCATTCCTTGAAATTTTCACAGAATTTTCTCCGCACGAAGAGGAAAAATCACGGAAATTTTCAAGACTGTACGTTAAGTAGCTTTTCATTTAAAAAATAAAGTATGACAGGAAGTCTGCGACGTCGCAAACCGAGATACGTGGTTTGGTAGTTTCACCGTCGATATTTACCTTTTAATGGCATTTTCCTCTGACCTGCCAGCATTGTGACACTTCTCCCGAGTCGAGCAGAAATCCTGAGTTACAAGGCTTGTGAGTTGGAAGACGTCAAAGATAATCGAATGCAAGTACGAGTGCAGAAGAATCAAAGTGTCGGGTAGAATAAAAAACTCGAGAACAATCTTGAGAAGTTTCTCTATCACGGACAAATCGTCTGTACTGTGTGTATTCATGTAAACATGGACATACTGAACGACGACTTTCACAGAAATGTTCTCATCCACTATCAACTCGAACGACTTGTCTGACTTCGCAGTGTGAACACTCTCACAGCCGGAATTGGATCGTTTTGATCTCGAGCTGTTCGATTGAGAACTGTTCGTACTCGTGGTGCTCATTGTTCGATCGCTTGAAAAGTTATGAGAGCTACTTTGAGCAATTATGAAAGCTATGACAGACGGGCTGTCGAAGACTTTGTTCAGAAATTCAGCGTAAGGTCTTGAAATGTTCTCGGAGCTCCTTAGCGGCGCAAAAATTTCGACTAAAATCAATCTCAAAGACTCCGTATTCTCAGTTGGAAGCATCTTTACAACACAATCTGCGACAGTGTCGATTAATTTTTCGGAGAAAAATGTGGTCCTAATCTTTTCGAATTCCTGGAAATTTTGTAGAAAATGCACCATTATTCCCACGAAAGACTCGTAATTTATGGACTTATGCTCCGAGCAAAAGTTCGCGAACATTTTCTTGCCCTCGCTGTACTGACATACGTGAGAAAACATCGAAATTGTGTGAACGACCATGGCGTATTTAATCGTCAAAAGCTTCACGGACCCGAGAGTAGCCGCCTGTCGCTCGGCAGGTATCGGGATACTTGTGTCGGAGAGTTGGAACCACTCGAAAACCTGCTCGATTTTGTGTCGGAAAAACTTTTTATTCTCCTTGAAAACACTCATCGCGACTTGACGCGATTTCAGATTGAACAGAAGTCTCGTCAACCAAGAAGCATTCGGATCTAATGCAGATAAAAATGCGTACGGGCACAGAGTCTCTGTCTGGTAGATCTGTTTCAAATCGGTCAGATTGAAAGGGTGGACGAATATCAAATTAACGAAACAACTGAGAACCTCGTGGAGAACTTTATCGCTCACGCGCATAAAATTGTGACCGATATGTTTCAAAATGTCTACCAAAGATACAAAAATATAAACGGTTCTTCTGGCGATCTCATCATCCACGTTGATCTCCAAGTGAGGGAATTTTTTGAAATGATATTGGTAGTATAGATGCTCGACTAGATTCTTGACGGCCTCCTGAAGAAAAAACGCCTTCATACTCGAAGCCAGTTTCGAGTGGATTTGGAGTGTGATTGAAAATATTTCCGAATTTTCATCCGTCAAGTTTTTCTTCAATTTTTTTAATATGTCCATCCATGAGTCGCAATCGATATCATCGAAACTTTGCAGATTCGCAAGAATGTTGAGGTATTTTAATCGCACATCCGCGTTTTTATCGTTTCCGATGCAGTGTACTATGTCATGGCACGCCTGAGACTCGATTATCGATTCTTGTGCTTCATTGAAGTATGTTAAAGTCATGTTGCTCGGTTCCGAAGTTTCACTCTCGTTTTCGCCTTCACAGGGCAACGGAAAATCTACTGTATACTCTATGCCTCGGAGAAATTCCCGCAAATTTTGCTCGATTTTTTGGTGATGCTTATCGAATAGTAGTTTGGAAATATTGTAAGCTTCTGCTTCCCACGCTGAAGGATCGATTTCTGGTAAATTCTGTATTTCTGAATCGAGATCACCGGCAACAAATTCTTCGATGGTATTCGAAACATATTTCATAACTGAAGGGTCGACGTTTAAGGGTATATCTGTTTTTTTGACTCCTAATTGCTCATTACCAAGCTTGGGTGATTTATCATCAAAAGAGCGATCGCTTGAATTATTCTCTGTATTATCCTGTGAAAAGAAACAAAGACTCTCAAAAGAATAAATCGAAACTTTTTTTTTAAATGGCTGTCAACAAATATTTTACTTTTGCTGAAATATAGTATTTTGAACACGATAATATCGGCAGGTTTTCATTTTCAACATAGAGGTTCTAGGTGGCTCTAATTATCAACACCAGTTGAGTAAAAAATCAAGAATAAGAAGAGAATTGTCTGACCAATGTTGATAACTTCTCTCAGTTTGTTTTGGTCTTCCGAGAAGTTCGGTTGAGGAGAGTTTGAGCAAAGACAAAGAATCTCGGTTTACTGAGAAAAAATTACTTAAAGGACCCGGGACATTAAGTCTTGGAATTGGAATGAAGTTTAAGTTTTTCCAAAAAGAAATTCACCGCAGTTTAAAATTTGTGAACAAAGATACAGTGCAATTGAAAATTGAAAATTCTCCGTCGCAATGTTTCAAAATTAACGCATGTTAAAAGGAAACAATCCTATATTTTTGTCTGAAATTTTCACTGAGTATTCTTTATAAAACGAAAATCAGATCGGAAGAAATGTAAATGCCAAATGAGGGACTACAGAGAGACTTAGAGGACAAGGCGCCTAAGTGCAGTTTCCGAAAATATTGAGATATTAAAGATTTTACGCAAAACTATGCTAGTCTTAATGCATATTCTGTGAAAAATTCGCTCCCAAATCCAAATTAATTAACATTAGAGAGTCAATTGAACTTTCTTTCCGCCTCATGGATCCATGTAATTTCAAAACTTCTAACACGTATTTCTCGAAATAGCAAAAACTGCACTCATGAGCCTTGTCCTCCAAGCCCCTCAAATGTCCTTTAGTTTACCTCATGAGCCTTGTCCTCCAAGCCCCTCAACTGTTCTTTAGTTTACTGCAGTTTCATGAACTGAGATACCTACTTGTTTCGTCCCTTTAACCGGTGGTTAAGAATTAAGGCACTTACATAGCACATTACTTGACGCTCAAGGCGTTGAAAATTTTTGCAATGCTTACCTCATGATGATTCCTCACGGTGCCCTGATGATACATTGTAAATATTCAATTGATGCCCATCGATTATTAGTTTTCACTGCTTCAAGAACTCGGAACCTTCAAACTTAAGTCAGCATTTTAACTCTTAGATCATTCACGTCTCTCGTCTGCCGTGAAAGATTCGTGAAAATTCGTTAAAACTGAAACACCTAGCTTAACCTGTTTGTTGTCATGAGTGTCGTTGTTATTCAATGTTTTGATATCGGGAGCGGCCGGTGTTCCCATGGTTACCGCGCCACAGTTCTCGATTGTGATTGGCTAATTCAACCGTGTTGAGATGTTGGCGCAAAAGAGGTTGTTCCATCCCCCATTAGATTTGGCCCCCTATCAGATATGATCCATCTTTTCAGGAGTGATACAGTAGCATGCGAGACGTTCAAATATGGCGGTCATTTTGACTTAGGCCCCCCCCCAGAGAGGGGGGGCGGGGGGTCAA
>NW_017547330.1:1384173-1467788 GCF_001854935.1 Bemisia tabaci | reverse complement strand
CTTTTTTTCAATTTTTCTGGTATCAGCAGATAGATCTTTTTGAGATCTTTCATTTAAAAAAAAGTTCAACTCAATCCGATTTTTCGCTCAAAAGTTATAGGCAGTTGAAGGTTTTGACTTTGACCCCCCGCCCCCCTCTCTGGGGGGGCCTAAGTCAAAATGACCGCCATATTTGAACGTCTCGCATGCTACTGTATCACTCCTGAAAAGATGGATCATATCTGATAGGGGGCCAAATCTAATGGGGGATGGAACAACCTCTTTGAATTGACGCGTCGTTATCAAGCTGCGCATGCTCATGAGTTGAGCATGCGCATGCAGCGGTATGGCGTGAATAGCGATTTATCAATTGTTATGCCATTTAAACCCATAGAAAAGGATCCATAAACAGGGTGTTCGCAACGAATACCTTAATAATCGATTCTTTACCATAGCTTCAAATGGGGAAATATCGATATACATCGAAGCACGCCACGCCACTGTCACTATGTCTTCTTTGTCTATCCCTATGTCTTCTTCGTCTATTCATATGTCTACTTTGTCTATCCCTATGTCCTCTTTGTCTATCCCTATGTCTTCTTCGTCTATCCCTATGTCTACTTTGTCTATCTCTATGTCTACTTTGTCTATTCGTATGTCTACTTTGTCTATCCCAATGTCTTCTTTATCTATCGCTTTGTCTATCAATTTCAGTAATCAGCCCGCTGGGGGCAACCCAACGCAAAGGGAAAGGAGGGAGAAAATTAAGTTTAGAAAAGGAAATGAAAATTTCCTATTAATTGGTTTTGGCATCATCTGAGCACTAAATTGGCTTACAATCAATTAAGCCCGGTCCGTCTCATCTGGCGATATTCTGGAACAGGTGAAAAGGTGCAGTAAACGAGTTTTCCTTTACCTCTCTCCCCTCCTCTTTCCTCTGTTTTTCTTTTCTTTTGCGTATAAAAATGTGAAAACTCGCGCGGTGAAAGAGAATTCTGGCTGGAATTCTGCCAATCCAGAAACAAGCTGACTATCCGGTTTCGCTTTTTCGTCAAGCAGGAGCATCAAATACAGTGGTGCTTTGCGATGTATCGATTGATCTGTCATTTGAACCTGTGGAAAAGAATCGATTAATAGGGTGTCCGCAACAAACACTCAAATAATCGATTCTTTACCGTAGCTTCAAATGGGGAAACATCGATAATCGATCAGTTATGCCTCGTCGCTGATCAAATATATTTGCATTTTCAAAACACTCGTTCCTTTGAGCACGCGTATTAATTTTTTGCTCTCGCTTTTTCATCTGCGGGATCCTCTCAGTGTGGAATGTTGATTTGGAGCGTTGCCGGTTTGTGATCAGTAAAGCTAACTTTAGTCGAGCCTAGGCAAATTTTCGCGAACGAATATCATAGGCTTTCGTATCATATTCGACGGTTGTGCATTTTATTTTCATGATATTCGATCAGTTCGGGGGTTTCATAGAAGACCGGTGAGTTCCAACAATTTGAAAAATCGAATTCCGCTCCGGAGCAGAATTCGAAAACGAACTGATGCAATCGGTGGCAGAATTTCATCAAATAACCTCTTTCAAGAAATGTAAACTGTAAGAAAAATGTAATACATACATACGAGTCGCTGTTATAGCGCTCTTTGGCGCTTTGCGACACCTAATCGCCACAAAGCTCGGTCTTCCCACACCGTATGGGGGACTGTTGTCACAGGTATAGCAATCCTGCGGACCCCAGCTGGTAGCCCCTGCCTTAAAGGGGATAGTGGAGATGGTCACCGGCCTCTGGGCGTATGAACCACTTGCTAGAAGGGCAGACAGGGCTCTGAGCTGAAGTGAAAGCAACCTGTCTAGGAGAGGCAACTCCAAAATCAAACCCTGGTCCTCCAGGTTGGGGGTTGAGTCATCGGGCTGACTCCCCGGTACTTGTAAAAGGTTTCACTGTCAAAAGACCTAACGTAACAAGCCTCGGTACCACTGGGAACAAACGGACACGTCGACAAAAATTAAGAAAAATGTAATACATCTGTAAAATTTCTCGAATAGAATATCTCGATAGTGAGATTTTTCCTCGGGACAGATCCCTCAAAACGTCCCGTGGAGACAAAACCTAACAAATAAAATTTACCTATGGTAAAATTTACATCAAAAAAGTCTTTATGAAGAAAAACTATTACTTTTTAAAGAGATTATAACATTTCTTCAAACGTTGTAATTTGTAAGTGTTAAAAAGACACAGTGTATCTTTTAGGTTGAGTTTTTCTGCACTTCCATCTATTGGACTTACTTATACCATGGGTTAAAAATCGTGTTGCCCAAAGCTCTAAATTGACGTTTCTGCAAAACTGAAGTATTGAAACGAAACACGGTATTAAAAAACACACAATTTTAGTTATTTAGTAGACATCGTTTTCTTCTTCTTCTTCTTCTTCTTCCTCTTTCTTTTTTTAACCCGAGAGTCACTGCCACCAGTGCAACTCTCACACTCGCTTCCTTGTGTGTTAAAACTCGTTTTATATTTTCTTGAGTTCACAAGAAATTCTTTTCGAAAACCAAACATTTCCCATTAATGTTTTAAGATTTGCATAATCGGGACGCAAAGGGAAACCGTAAAAATACTTTTGAAACTATTTTTTCCCTTTCGTTTTATCTTTTACTCTGAATTTTTTTCAACTTTCATTATTATACATACGACCGTGTCAGACTCTGTAACTGTAGAAAAATTGCCTCTTAGCAGCTGAGATACTTAACACAGTATACCTGAATCAGTGTTAGAAATTTCGGAGTGAAATCAGGAGTGCATTCTGTGAGAGAGGAGTTATCACTGCAAAATAAATGAAATTAGTGGCGTACAGTGCTATGCGATTTATCGATCGATCTGTCATTTGAACCTATGGAAAAGAATCAATAAACGGAGTGTTCGCAACGAACATGATAATAATCGATTCTTTACCATAGCTTTAAATGGGGAAATAGCGATAATCGATCATTCACACCTCGACACTGAATTAAATATTTCTTTCCGCACTTGTATCGCATTTGATCATTGGTGATCAATCAGCTTTGGTGTGAAATGGACTATATTTTACAATGGACCAATAGACAAAGTACGAATTTTAGCTTTCTGATACACGATTCTCAGTCAAAATTTCACGTAAAACCCGATGCGAACAACGAAAATTGCCGAAATCAACTCTTTACGAAGAGATTTAATGATTCTTGATGCGAGAATTCAAACCACCCGCTCATGAAAACTCAATGCTCTGCGTGATTCACATCCTGCGCTAAACGTTATCATGACAGTCTGCGATTTAAAAATGTGGCAACCTCAATTTTGACGCTTTGGCTCAGCTATGGCAAATTGCTGATAGTTTGAACAGCATATGGTGGGAAGTGAACATTATTCGATTGAGAAGCTCGCTGAAACCATTGTAGTGCGCGATTTGACTCGTGTAGAGCTTTGAGTTTCTTGTGAGCGGGCAGTTCAAATTCCTCGTAACCAATGTGAAATAAAAACGTTAGTATCTTCGTTAGGAGTTGGTTTCAGTAATTTTTGTTGCGCGAATCGTTTTCTACGTGAAATTCTGGTTAAGAAACTTGTATCAGATCGCTTAAATTCGTACCTTGTCCAGTGGTCCATTGTGAATGGTCTTCTTTAATTTTTGCAGACAATTTTGATCCCAATTTTGTCTAAAACGTCTGAAAATTTCTAGGAAAAATACGCATAATCTTTCTCAAAAATACATGTTTTATCCGGGGCGATTTGGCAACTCTCGAATGTTCGCACGGCGTTTTTCCTTAGCACGGCAGTATTAGTGCCCGCGAGGCTGAAGGAATACTTCATGCATTGCGGCAAACAGTGCGATCGGTGTGAGGCATTCCTCAGCGCCTACAAGACAGCGTGAATACTTCTCGCATTACGCCAAACCAGGGACGAGTTCTATAGGTCACCGCGTCCATTAGCGAGACATTGGAGGGATTTTAGCGGATTATAGAAGTGATTCTCTCGAAAACCTGTCAATATCTATTGCCAAGCTTTGAAGATCCAAAGATCAGAGCATCAAAATGCTGATTAAATTAATAACTTTACACTTAATACTTAACTTTACTAAACTTAAAAAAGTGACTAAAATTCAAGGGAAAGCAGACTAACAGGAACGGCATCGCTCATTTAAACACACATAATTTTGAACGATCTAGACAAACAGATAGTCCATTTTTGGCAGTGCGATTATCTGCTTTGATTATAGGTTATCCGACTCTCCAGATTTTTAGATTTACTAGGTTTAGGTTTACCTTTTTGGGGGAAAAAAAAAGAAAAAAAAAGGAGTACTCATGATAACTATATTTACAATATAATTTGACGTGTTTCTGCCAAACCGAACTACGTAAGCCCCGTTATGCATATATTCTTATGGGTCTCAGGGCTCATGTCTTAATGCACATAGTTCCGTTTGGTAGAAATACGTCCAATTATGAGAGTGGTCGCTGTACGAGGAACTGAAAGCTGAGGATCGGCCCACCTCCAAAATAAGTGCCCGTACTTCAATTTATTTCCGCACTGAAAAAAAAATCTCGGTGTATTTACTAAGAAAAGGTTAAAATTACCAAGAATTCAGGGTTCTACTTGATCCCAGTTTTTTCTTGGTAAAATTACCATTTATGGAATTGGTAATTTTACCGAGAAATCTCGGTAATTTTACTGGGCCTAGGTAAAAACGCCAATATTTTTTATCGACTGTGGTAGAATTACCGAGATAGAATGGCAAAGTTATCGGGAATTGATTACCAATAATAAAAGTGATATTCTTACCTGGATAAAACAGTAAAAATACCGGTTTTTAGGTAAGCTTACCAGTCTGTTTTGGTAAAATTACCAATAATTGGTAAAAAAAAGCGAGATGGAAAAGGTACCAACGGACCGTGGTAAAAACGCCGAGAATTTTTTTTCAGTGCATACTAGGGGTTCAGGCCTAGATTCGCACGGCGATTAATCGCCGCGAGTGAAAGACGAAAGCTAATGGAGAGCCTTGATATCGATATATCGACGTCAATGGATCGAAATCAAGGCTCTCCATTGGCTATCGTCTTTCAATCAAGGCGATTAATCGCCGCGTGGATCTAGGCCTTTACGCTCTCCAACCGCGCCGGGGTCCAACCGCCCGAAGCGCTTCGCCCTTCGCATCCAGCGGCGAAGCGTGAATGATCGATAATCGATATTTCCCCATTTGGAGCTATGGTAAAGAATCGATTATTAAGGTGTTCGTTGCGAACACCCTGTTATCGATCATTTTTTGTAGGTTTAAATGACAGATCAATCGATACATCGCAAAGCACGCCACGCCACTGTTCGCATCCCTGAAGGCGTTATGTGTTGCGCGTCTCTCTCGTGATTTTATATTAAGGAGTAAGATTAGGATGAGGTATGGGTCAAGAACGGAGCTCAACAGTATTTTTCGCACGAAACTTGAGAGTTATTGTTGCGAATTTTACTGCACGGAAATAATGAAATTGCTGATTTAACAATTTTGTAGTTGAAAAAAGCGACTGCAATGCCTCAATGTAGATTTTACAACAAAATGCTACTTTAACCACCCTCCTGGTTAAATTAGCTTTCCACCATCGTAAATTGTACATTTGAAACATTGCAGTCACTTTTTGTATCATTTGAATTGTTAAATCAGCAATCAATTTTTTTCTGTGTGTCGTAATTTTGACTGATGATGATCAGTTTGCAATACCAGCCAACTTGTGTAACGAATTCTTGCTTGATGAACAGATTGTCCAGCAATTAGGTCATCATTCATCATCAGGCGAATCTGATCTTCGGCTCCCGAAAATAAAACTACGGAAAGTATGGACGCATATTCTTTGAATGCCTTGCCCAATCGGCATCAACCGCGAGAAAGAAAAATTTCATCAAGTAAAAAAAAAATTATTTATATCAATAACATTTTTTTACAAAGTCTAAAAAAACAGCTTTTTTACAATTTTCAGGTGGGTCTCGAGTGAAATTCGACGATATAATTTTGGAAATAGATCATTGCGAGGAAGTGTAATGATATGACACTGCAGAAAGTAAGAAATTCTTCGATTTCGAAAAAATTAAAAGTAGGCGAATACCTACAGAATTCGGAGATCATTTTCTTTTGTAGTTTCTAATTTTTTTTTAGGGGCAAATTATTTCAATCCCTCTGAAGGGTCTTTTACGAAGTTATACAGTTGAATTTTATTCAACATTGCTCGAACTGTAGTTATGATGCCATGTTACCAGAGGCGGATCCAGCAATGTGGCAACACCGGATTCCCTTAGTTTAAACCTATGTTAAATAGTCGATTCTTGACGGAGCACCTGGCCCCTCCAAGAGATATTCCAATAGGTTTAAATGGAGAAAAACGGTTTTGCCAATTTGCTGAATCCGTCAATGTATGTTACGGGCTCCTTTAAACTTCCCTCATTCGCAATGTAAATCAGGAAGGGCGAGGGCCCCATAACGAAGGTGATTCTACGGACGCAATTTTTTTGTGTCCGTGCGTCGTGCGATCAGAGGCGGATCCAGCAATTTGGCAACGCCGGACTCCTCCATTTAAACCTATGCTAAATAATCGATTCTTGTCGGAGCGCCTGGCCCCTCCAAGAATCGATACATTCCCATAAGTTTAAATGGAGGAAATCCGGCTTTACCAAATTGCTGGATCCGCCAATGCGTGCGATGTATCGCATCGATTCGCTCGGTAATTCAGCTACATGTCATTTTTTTCGAATTTTGAGATCGCACTTCTGGTGTCCTAAGACTGAGGACTTCATGTACCAAATTTGACATAGAAATTCAACGTAATATAGGTGTGGTTCTTTTAGAGGAAAAATATCGCATTCGATACTGTTACTGATACAAATTCGGCACATTATCCTTCAGTCTCGTGACAGCAGGAGTGCGTTCTCAAAATTCGAAAAAAATGACGAACTTACGAAACGAATCGATGCAATGTATCGCACGCCGCTCTGACGCAAAAATGACAACCGTCGAATCACCACAACCGATCTAAACATTAATTGAATGAAATTTGAAGACTTTTGTCTTGGAACTGCAGGACGTCAAATCTTCCTCAATTTTTAAGTTTCCAGGGTCAAACTTGTGCCAAAATCCTCAGATTTTATTCCTCTATTTAGTGGCTCCAAAAACTTAAATTGGAATTTTCGAAGAAAAGGTCCTTTTTTACAGATCCGGTCACAGGTGGACCGCGTCGAGGACTGACTCAAAAAATGGCGTCCCATGAATCACGTTAATAAGGGAGGGTGAACGTGTTCGCAGTGGGTCCTGCTGCAGTGCTATTTAATTATAATTAAATCAGTGCGCATTGAGTACAGAGAAGTGGCATTGGAGTGCAGCCGCGGGTTGTCAGGGCAACGCGTCTGAAGTCGAAGTTTTCCGATGAAGGGATCAACCCGATGGTGACTAGGCAGCGGGGGGTGACGGTGATAAACTTTCCGGTGTGCCGGTCTCACTTGTTTTCTTTTCGCCGAAACCGCCACCACCACCACCACCCTCACCGCCACCGAGACCACCACCTTCACCACCACCTTCACCACCACCTTCACCATGCGTCCTCATGCCCCCGCCGGCACCGCCACCTTCACCACCACCTTCACCATGCGTCTTCATGCCCCCGCCGGCACCACCACCTTCACCGCCGCCTTCTCCACCGCCGGTACCACGCATCTTCATGCCCCCGCCGGCACCACCACCCTCACCACCACCTTCACCATGCGTCTTCGTGCCCCCACCGGCACCACCACCTTCACCGCCGCCTTCACCACCGCCGGCACCATGGGTCTTCATGCCCCCGCCGGCACCACCACCTTCACCACCACGTTCACCACCACCGAAACCACCACCTCCCGACTTATTCTCGCCGAGGCCTCCACCGGCACCACCACCGGTACCCTCCAACGATTTCTTTTCGCCTTCGGCACCACCATGGGCACCCTCCGTCAATTTCCTTTCGCCTTCGGCACCACCACCGGTACCCTCCAACGATTTCTTTTCGCCGGCACCGCCACCTTCGCCACCACCGACACCACCTTCCTTGTTCAGTGACTCCACCCCGTGCATACCACCACCACCGTTCTCCATCGGTTTGGTCGAATTGCTCTCTTTCTCTTTTTCTTTCTCTTTTTCTTGTTTCTCTTTTTCTTCTTTTTCTTTTCTCTCTTTTTCTTTTCTTTCTTTCTTCTTCTGCCGTTTACTTTTTTCCTTGCTCTCATATTCTTTGTCTGCCTCTGCTTTTTTCTTCTTTGCTTCCTCGTCTCTCTGTCGCTGAGCTTTCAGTCTCCTCCTTTTCTCCTTCTTCTTATTGATTGAATTTCCGATCCCTTTCACCGCCGCCTACAGGAACAAGACAAATGGCACTGTTTAATGCAACTGGCGCGGCTTCAGCATTTCACATTTAAATTTAAATTAATTAATTAAATTTTAAATGTTTAAACTCAGCATCTTAAATTTGACCTTTCCGGGAGGGAAAGTTTTACCCAGTTCAGACCAGTTCTATGATATCTTTCAAAGTTTTGCCCCCTCCCCTCCCTCATCTTTAGAAAATTTAGTCTCCTCCGATGAATTTCGCCATCTTACTCCTAAGTTTTGATATAAATATTCATTTCTGTTCCTTATTGATTTTTCCTTTCATTTTTTCGTTCTGTCCATTGGGATTGTATTTTGCAAAAAGGAGCCAAGAGCATTCCTATGCTGCTAGGATTGTGCAACCTACATCTTTACAACAAATGTAATTCTGCAAAGTAATTCTCGTCTTGAATTCATGCAATAATTAATTGGGAGTTGAGATAAAAATTTTTAAGATGATCAGTTTACACGGTAAAAAAAGTTGCACAATCTTAGCGACATTGGAATGCTTTTGGTCCCTCTTTGCGAAATACAGTCCAATTGCCCATTGAGAATCTTGCGCGGAGTGAAAGGAGTAGTTTCTCCTCACGAAAACTGCTCTTGAATCATGATGAGCATACAAGTCATAAGCATTCAAGTCAGATTTTCACTCCTAACTTTACATTCTGATTTTGAACTTTATGAATTTTGAAATCTGATTTCACGGACCCATTTCAATCTTTTACTGCAGAGACTCCGCTTTCCTCGGTCAAATGAATTTTCAGTCAGAAATTCCTAAAATTCTCCTGGTAAAAACGTCACTTGCAATTCGACGACATTAAAATTTATTACATTTTGCAATGAGAAACCACTATCTCTGACTCTTCCATTAAACTGCATATCTGCATAGGGGAATCAATGACATGTATGCTGTCTCTGAAATGAGCCAGAAATAGTGGTTCCTTATTGCAAAATGTAATCAAATGCAGTTACAGCCCTTTCAGATAACTTTTCCCTCTTCGCCGTATGCGTGAATTGGGGGATTCCCTATCCCAAGTAGCAGTGATCACGCATAAGTTGCGATTTGATCCAAGAATGTATCGCGATTGTATCAACGTCGATATTGCAATATTATCGGATAAAAAATTGCGGTTAACTGCAATCTCATCGCAACAATTTGCAATAAAATCGCGATTTCATCGGAGGCGATTTATTGCAGCATCATCGAACCGGTATCGTGATAAATTAAGTTAAACTTTCGATTTTATCGAGCGCGATTTCATAGAGATAAAATTGCAACAAAATCGAGGATAACCGCTCAGATGTTGTAAACCTAGCGATTTAATCGCCAAACAATTGTAAAAAAATCGCAACTCAGTTTCAAAATATCGCGTTTTCCCGTTGAAAAATGGTACTTGATACCGCGCATACAGCATGCAAAAGGGGCAAAGTTATCTGCAACGATCTTGACGCTCCTTTACGAGGGAAACTACGAAATGTGCTGGTGCACGGTAAAAATGAAATTATGCTGCTTTAACAATGAGCCCGATACTGACTTCGCTTCTTTTTTTTTATAGAGTCCCTTTATACTGAGAGTCAAGACAATGTGAATCCATTTCTGATTGGTTCCCGTATTTTAGGCCGTCACAGTGTCACAAACACATTTTCACCGATTGCAAAGATTATAATGTGGAATGGACCAGGGAATTACGGGTTCGGCAAGGAACAAACGGAATGAGAAAAAGAACGGAGGAAGGAATTCGGGAATGGGCCGATCAAAGATTACAAAAAACGTTCAATTTCTGTAATCTTTATTCCCGTTCGTGACTCCATGAGGGGGTGTCGTCTTGACTCTCAGTAATAAAGGGACTCAGCGCGGTATCCCATGTACCATTTTTTGGCGGGAAAAGCGCGACATCTTGAAACTGAGTCGCGATTTTGTTCACAATTCGTCGTTTCCAGCACAAAGGAACGTAATTCCATTCCAAGGTGGCCAAATTGACTCGAACAATTAATTTATTTTACAAAAATGTACGTATGCAATTTTTATCCAAAATTGGTTGGTTTTTTGCTTGGAATTTAGAGAAAAAGCAGGGAAATTTTCAGTCAGAAATGCCCAAGATTCTCTTGATTAATAGGCAATTTGCGAGGGGGAATTTGGCAACATTGAAATGGAGTTACCTTCTCTCGTCCAGGAGACTGCGAATTGTTTCGCGATAAAATCGCTAGGATCATCAACATCGGAGCGCTTATCTTCGATCTTGTCACTTTTTTTTTTTTTTTTTTTTTTTTTTTTTTTTAGCAATTTCATCGCTAAATCCGCAATCTATTTTTTCCGTGTGTTTTTGGAAAACTTTCAACCCATGAACGCTTGATTTCTGACACTGTCTAGTTCTATGATGTTAACTTACCTTGCCACCCTTCTCCACCAGCGGGGCGGCAAGCATAGCGAGCGGCCCGAGAGGCGCTCTTCTTCCGAGAACGGCGAGATCAGAAGTGTCATCTTCCTCCAGTCCATCCACACTAGCGACAGCCGCGACCACCTAATCGAAAATCAGATTTAAAAAAGGGCTCCCGAGTTCGGGCTCTTCAGCGGACTGATCGTTGAAATGGACCACTAGACAAGGTACGAATTTAAGCGATCTGATACATGTTTCTTAACCAGCATTTCACGTAGAAAACGATTCCTACAACGAAAATTACGGAAACCAACTCCTAACGAAGATATTAACGTTTTTATTTCACATTGGTTACGAGGAATTTGAACTGCCCGCTCACAAGAAACTCAAAGCTCTACGTGAGTCAAATCGCCCACTACAACGGTTTCAGCAAGCTTCTCAATCGAGCAATGTTCATTTCCCACCATCTTTTGTTCAAACTATAAGTAATTTGCTACAGCTGAGCCAAAGCGTCAAGATTGAGGTTGCCAGATTTTTATATCGTAGAGACTGTCATGATAACGTTTAGAGCGCGATGTGAATCACGTAGAGCATTGAGTTTTCATGAGCGGGTGGTTTGAATTCACGCATCAGGAATCATTAAATATCTTTGTAAGGAGTTGATTTCGGTAATATTCGTTGTGCGCATCGTGTTTTACGTGAAATTTTGGTAAAGAAACGTGTATCAGAATGCTGAAATTCGTACTTTGTCTAGTGGTCCATTGGTAGACAAAGCTACAGACTAGAAAGACATAGGGAGTATGGAGCGATCCTATTGGTTGCAACTGTCTGTTCGTAGAGACCAAGGGGGGAAATGATGGACTAACTGTCGGGTTTCTTGTCGGTTGCCGATAGTCAGTCTAATACTCACCTCTTTGTCAGTGTCGTGGCGTGAATTGCAATGTATCGATTGTTTTGCCATTTAAACGTATGGTAAAGAATCGATTATTGAGGAGTTCGCTGCGAACACCCTATTATCGATCTTTTTCCATAGGTTTAAATGGCATAACAATCGATTTATCGCAAAGCACGCCACGCCGGTGCTCTATGTCCATTGCAACCACCCGCTTCCGCCAATAGGATCCCTCCATATCCCTTCTGTCTTCTTTGTCTATAGCTTTGTCCACCAATTTCGACAATCAACCCGCTGATTTTTGAAAGGGATGCATACAGCCTTAGATAAAGATGATAGAAAAAGATATGGAGCAGTGGCGTGGCGTGAATTGCGATGTATCGATTGTGGTGCCATTTAAACCTATGAAAAAAAATCGATTATCAGGGTGTTTGCAGCGAACACCTTAGTAATCGATTCTTTACCATAGCTTCAAATGGCGAGATATCGATAATCTATTATTCACGCCACGCCACTGATATGGAGGGATCCGATCGGTGGAAGCTGGTGGTTGCAATGGACCAAGGAGGTATGTAACAGACTAACTAACGGCAACTCACGAGAGACTCTCCTTAGTCCATCATTTACCCCCTTAGTCTATGAGAACCGTACATTTCAACCAATAGGATCCCTCCATCCTCCCTATGTCTTCTTTGCCTATAGCTTTGTCTATCAAGTTCAACAATCAGCCCGCTGGTGGAACCCATTTTGTGCACGATCGATACATGGACCTCGTCTAGCATAAAGGATGTCAAAGATCCCTAAAATGAATCCCACGTATCAGAAAAACTGGCAATCTGCAATGCTTAAACCAATTTTGACCCATTTCAACGCTACTGAAACGAATTGCAATAACAAAAGCGCCTTCAATTAGTAGACAGACAACATACACATCATTCCGACGCAGTAGCAATAATTTGACCGCGCTCAGCAGAAACCAACCGAGCCACACCAGCTTTGCCAATAGTAACCGGGCAATTTAATTTCTTTCAAGGGAACGTTTGTGCGTATTCTTTGGAATATTTTAAGGAATTCGTTTTGGACTATGCAGAAAATTCACTGAAACTTGCACAAAAATTCGCGCCTCTGTTTTTATGTAAAATATTAAATTACGCTGTCAAATTTGGCTATAGCTGATGTGGTTTGATTCCTGTCTGCTTGACAGGGTACAGGTACACCCGTGACCGGATCTGTGAAAAAGGGCCTTTTCTTCAAAAATTCCAATTTAAGTTTTTGGAGCCACTAAATAGAGGAATAAAGTCCGAGAATTTTGGCGCAAGTTTGACCCTGGAAACTTTAAGATTGAGGAAGATTTTAACGTCCTGCAGTTCCAAGACAAAAGTCTTCAAATTTCATACAATTAATGTTTAGATGGAAGTAAAAAGGTTAAGGTGATTCGACGGTTGCCATTTTTTGCGTCAGAGCGTCGTGCGGCATATCCCATCAATTCGTTCCATAATTTTAGCTACTTGTCATTTTCTTCGAATTTTGAGATCGCACTTCTGTTGTCATCAGACTGAAAAATTCATGCACCTTTGACAAAGAAATTCAACGTATTAGAGGCAGGGTTTTTTCATAGGAAAAATATCGCACTCGAGTGCAGTCTCGATATCAGTATCGAATGCGATGTTTTTCCTCTAAAAAACCCCTGCCTTTATTATACGTTGAAATTCAATGTCAAATTTGGTACATGAATTCTTTAGTCTCATGACAACAGAGCAGCGATCTCAAAATTTGAAACAAATGACAAGTAGCTGAAATCGTGGGACTAGTCAATGCGATAATCGCACGTCGCTCTGACACAAAGAATGGCGTCCGTCGAATCACCTTATACTAGAGTCCCTTTATACTGAGAGTCAAGACAATGCGAATCCATTTCTGATTGGTCAACCGGATTTTAGGCCTTCACAGTGTCACAAACGGGAATAAAGATTACATTTTCTCCAATTTCAAAGATTATAATCTGGAATGGACCGAGGAATTTCGGGTTCGACAAAGAATAAACGGAATGAAAGAAGGAACGGAGAAAGGAATTTAAGAATGAGCCGATCAAAGATTACGAAAAACGTTCAATTTGTGTAATCTTTATTCCCGTTTGTGACTCCATGAGGGGTGTTGTCTTGACTCTCAGTATAAAAGGACTCTACCTTACACTATATATCAACGGTATAAGAAATGTCTCGAACTTACTTACCAAGAGCGCGCCGAGAGTGGCCCACGATTTGAGGTGCATCCTCGCGGCGATGCGACGAAACGGATCTCCCAGTCTTGCAGGAGGTTTAATCGGATCGGAGTCGATTTTCGGCTTTTAAACGGGCGCGCGTGGCTGTTTGCCCAATTGTGCCGCCGGGGTCACCCGCGCCCCCCGAAATCCCGATGATTTAGGCGCACCCGAGCGCGCTTTGACGCTTGACGCCAGCCGAGAGCGCAAATATTTGCGCTCGGATCACGGCCGGCCGTTCGCTCAAGCGTTTCCGCCAGGAGGGATCAGGGTGGGAATTTTCCTATTTTCCGAGAATCAGTGGCGTAGCTAAAAATTTTCTTGGGTGTGGGGGGTCTGCGTTCAACATTTTTCGGGGGATGCACTGGAAAAAAACAAAAACACATTGGATCTAGATTCCAGACTCTTGAAAACATCGACAAGAAAAAATACTCTTGATTCAATCAGATTTAAGCTTAAATCAAGAACTAAGTTTGGTTCAAAACAGCGGAGCATAACCTCATCCAAACATTTTAGGAGTTAAGTTGGAAAAGCTGAAAATGAGAAAATTCCTAACAATTTCGCTTTCGATGTATTGAATACGATTCACACCGCCTATCTGCAAACTGAATATTTTGCAGAACGAAGAGGAAATCTGGCCATTTTTGTGATTTTAAGCTTGGATCTGCAATTGTTTCATACACTACAGCGTCATTGCAGCGCTCCCCTATAGAGTTAGAAAAGAAACTAAAATGGATGTTGGGATGCAGTCCAGCGAAACGAGTGGGAATCGAAACCCTCGGATTAAAAACCCAGTTAAACTGTCATACACTGGAAAAAAACACATCGGATCTAGAGTCCAGACTCTTAAAACATCGACTGGAAAAAATACTCTTGATTCAATCAGAATCTAGCTTAAATCAAGAACCAAGCCTCTTAATTTAAGCGGATTTCGTTTTGATTCAAGCAAAAATCCAATTGAATCAAGAATATTTCTTCTTGTCAATGTTTTCAAGAGTCTGAACTCTAGATCTAATGTGTTTTTTTCCAGTGTGGGGCGTGAAGTGCATTATTCCTGCAGGCTGGTTTTTGAAATTAATAGACAAAGCGATAAACAAAGACGACATAGGAAGTATGGAACAATCCTATTTGTTGAAACGGGTGGTTCATATAGACGAAGGGGGTAAATGATGGACTATAACTATAGGCTCTCTCGTGGGTTGCCGTTGGTTAGTCTATCACCTACCTCCTATGTCCATTGCAACCACCCGCCTCTACTAATAGAATCTTTCCATATCCTTGTGGTCTCCTTTCTCTATAACTATGTCTATCCATTTCAATAATCAGCCCGCTGAAAATCGCGAAAAATGACATTTTGGGGGAACTTTGCGAGTCATAGGAGTCCAGACCCTTGGTACTTCCCTCACACGCTACTCACCCCCAAAAGTCATTTTACTTATTTTCAAGAATTTTCAGCCTGTGGGGGGGTGAAACATCTGTTTTCCTTGTCCATATTCCGCAAAAATATTCCTGAGTATCGCAAAAAATGACGTTTATGGGGGAATGTTTCCAGTCATGAAGGTCCAGGCCCTTGGACCCACCATCCACACGCTACACACCCAAAAAATGTCATTTTTCTTACAATCCATAGTTCCGGGAACTTTGATATGACAACATAATAATAGTTTTTTTTTTTCCAGACGAAGGAACTTAACTCCATTCCAAAGTTGCAAAATTGCCTATGAAAATAATTATTTCATCGCACTGACAAAAAATTCCTGTAAATCGCGTAAAATGACATTTTTGGGGGAAATTTTTTGGTAATGAGCGGTCGAGACCCTCAGAGCGAAATTATGAAACTCTCGGGGAAAGTAGGAGGAAAATGGGACAGAGAGTTCCTAAAAAAGTCAAGAAAATTGCGTTCAAGACACTAAAATTATTAAAAATTTGACAACGATTCACTGTGCATTAATGAGTGTAATTGTGTTCAGCTTGAAAATTGACACTATTCGTGAAATTTCAAATCTGGCTCATGGTTTACTCTCGTGACAGCGCCCCTTGATATTTTAACATGACCGTGGATATACAAGCATCAGCACCTTCTGTATTTGCTCGCGTAGTTGTTTACAAACAATCGTCGATTGAATTTGAATTGCGTGGAGTTGCAATTCAAAGTTTGATGGAAATAATTTTAAGAGTAGTCTTTAAAAAGAATCGTGCTTCAGTTTTTTGACCATGCATACAACAAACTAGGTTACTGGTAGATAAACTTAAATGGAAATACTTCAGTTCATATGGAACACTAAAGTTTTTGGGTCGGGTAACAGAAGTTATTGATCGGAGGAACCAAACTTTGGTCTGGATAACTGAAGTTTTGGGTAATGAAAACGAGTTTCAGTACAGCTAACAAAATATCTAATTATACTTCAGCCGAAAATGGAGATGTTGCATGTGTGAGGAATTTGCGATTTGACTATTGATTCTCACGTAAAAGTTCGCGAGAAACACAATGGTGCCACTGGTTTTTTCTGAGATCAACTCCCAAGCTTAAAAAAAGTTCTCAAGTTGAGGCCAAAATGAAGGGAATATCCCACGCTATCCTGGGAGTCCACATCTACATCAAGACAAACTCTGCTTACGAAGATAGGGAGCAAATACATTAGCAGGGTTGCCGTGTTTTCAGTTTTGGAGTCCCCAAATAAAGAGGCAGCCCTGCCAATGTATTTGCTCCCTATCTTTGGATGGAGAGTTTGTCTTGAAGTAGAGGTGGACTCTCAGGATAGCGTGGGATATCCCCTCCATTTTTGCCTCAACTTTAGAGCTTTTTTTGAGATTGGGAGATGATCTCAGAGAAAACCAGTGGCACCATCATGTTTCTCGCGTACTTTTACGTAAGAATCAATAGTCAAATCGCAAATTCCTCACACATGCAACATCTCCATTTCCGTTTTTATGTCACAAAAAAAAAAACGTTGAACAGATTTCATTCCTCCATTTGCCATGGTTATATCGTTTTAAAAAGTGCCGAGTAAACTTCAAATGAAGGAGAGGAAACTGAATTTAAGCGAAAGTATTCGACTGATCAAAACTTGACGGTGAAAATATCAGGCCACGTATTTCGTTTACGGTGTTGAAAAATCTACACTCCTATTCTCTTTTGAATGAGATTGAATCGGTATCATTTCTTGAAATTTTCACAGAGTTATCTTCGCATAGAGAAAATAAAGCACGGAACAACACCGGATTAAGGGGGTGGCCACATGGGCCGCGGCCCATGGCGGCAAAAGGGGGCGGCAAATATTGTAATTTTTTCAAATGTAGGTATCAAGAAAAAAATCTGATTCAGAAAAAAAAATCACTAATGAGGAAAGACGAAAAAATCTCTCATATCCTGAGAAAAGTATAGTAATTTCTAATTTTTTCGTCTTTCGGTGATACAAGAAACAGCGCCTTTCATTAGTCTAGTTGAGAGAGAAACCAAACACGCAATTTGGCCTGGAGCGGCACGGCACAGAGAGCAATGATGGCGAGAACTTAAGATGGAAAGGAGAAGCCTTATCGGCGCACCGGTCAGCATGAAACACATATTAGCGCCTACAAGACTCCATGAATACTTCACGCATTGCGTCAAACGTAGTGCGGTCAGCAGCGGTTGGCGTGAAACTCATAGTGCCTACAAGACTGCATGAATACTTCACGCATTGCGTCAAAAACAGTGCGGTCTTTTGGTCAGTAGCGGTCAGCGTGAAAGGCATAGCGCCTACAAGACTGTAGGGATACTTCACGCATTGCGCCAAACACAGTGCGGTTGGCGCGGTGGCGGAAATTAAGATCATTACCACATACATGTTTATTCTTATTCATAATTTTTTTCGTTCTTTTCTTATAAATGAAACTCATCCTCCACACAGAAGTAGGTCTGCGGAACTTAATTTTTGAGCAAAGTTCCGTGAACTTTTGCTAGTGTTAACAGGGCTTTCACAAAAAATGTGCCAAACGCGAGTAAACGCGTCTTATGTACCCCTCCTCCTCCGGCACGTTCACCTGATGGTTTCTATGGATGTTTCAAAACGAATGAGATGGGGCGGCAAAATACAGGCGGCCCATGGGCGGCAAGAAGGTAAATCCGGCCGCGACACGGAAGTTTTCAAGAATTGACATTGAGTAGTTTTCCATTTAAAAAATAAAGTATGGCAGGAAGTCTACCATGCCGCATACATAGTTTGGTAGTTTCACCGTCGAACTGTTTTTGCCTATGTTTTTCCGTTCCCAAAGAGTGCTCCGTATCAAAAAGTATGAAACTTTGATAGGTCCCCCAGTGGAGCAACATGAACTCGTTGAGTCCGGAGATGAGCTTTTTTCAAAACAAGCAAATTCGCACCAGAGTGTCTACAAGTCCGGAATTTCCGGAAAGTCCGGAAATAGTACTGATTTTTTAAGGGCGGTCCCGATTTTTTTTTCATTGTTGGTCATTTTGGTCGCAATTTGAGCGAGAAATGCGAATGTGTGAAATTTTTCAAACTTCGTTAATTGGCGGTATTGAAAAAGTACTGAAAAAGTACTGAATTTTCCTGTGAAGAGATACTGAATTTCTTGAGTATGTGCTGAACGAGCATCGTAAAAGTATTAATTTTTGGGCAGCCTGTTTTCGTAGACACCCCGCGCACATATCTTTTCTATGTGAGATGGGGGGAAAGTAAAAGATACGCTTGGCCTTGAAAACCATTTTTCTACAATCGGAATTTTCATTTTTTTTCCTCGTTTGAAAGTTTAACTTAAAGTA
Organism: Bemisia tabaci; assembly: GCF_001854935.1. NCBI lineage: Eukaryota > Metazoa > Arthropoda > Insecta > Hemiptera > Aleyrodidae > Bemisia > Bemisia tabaci. The sequence continues at coordinate 1,449,111 of NW_017547330.1, read as the reverse complement.
TTTTTCAAATTTTGATCCCCAAAAACAAACTAACATTATGCTATTTAACTACGCCGCCCTTTTTTCTCCATTGTTGCATATGAAGAGGAGCTAGAAAATGGGTGGACCGCTGTGTGAAGGCTCGAAGGCAGAGCAACCTCTAACCACAAAGAAAAAGCGCGATATAATTATTTATCTATTCATCCTGCGACCATCAGAACTCGGTTCAATGATCATTGAAACAGTCATTGCCTCGTTAGATACCTTTTGTTTTGTTTTTCCCTTCAAATATGTTGGAACTCCAACTTGCAATTCAATTGATATAGAAACAACTGATTTATTTCCTTTTATCAGCAATTTATTCATTCACGCTCTTTAACGTATTCCAAATGTTCCCTCCCGCTAAAGGCGAGTGCTTCAGACTGATAATTACAGAATCTCTGTCCAGCATAATCATTGCTTTTACCTCTGAAGAGAACTGTTTAAGTGCCATAAAATCCATTTTCTTTTCCATCGATTTCCCTCTCTTTGCATTGTCACCAGCGCCTTTGTTGCCGAACATTTTTGATTCGTTCAAAAATTCTAAGGATATATTTTTGAGATAAATTGATAACACTAATTTCAATCGTGACGAAAATAGGTTGGATCTTGTATTTAGTTAGAATAGCCGTATAAAGGATGGTAATCATAAACTAGTATTACTCAGAATTTAAGGTTGAATGAATCCAGAAAATCTGTCGAACATTAACACAAGGCTGCATGAACTGAATTGTATTTTATAGAACAGAGCTTTGACCCACTTCGCCCACGAAATCTACGCAATATTTTTTAACTGTCACAACTTGTCCATCGTTTAAGTCCGAGAGTCTTTCGGAAAAATGTCGTAAAATTGGATAATTATCAATTGGTGTGTCTGTAGAAGCGTTCCTAATTAGACAGATCTAACTAAGCAATTTTTGTTTAAATCGGGCAACGTCCAGAAATCCGGTCCCCAAGCAAAGTCGCAAAAAAAAATCGATTCTAACTCATAAATCAATCCGCATTTTCGCGATTTACTTTACTGGTCGAAGGAAAAAGGATCATAATGGCCATCTCGCCGAGCCTGTTTTTTCAATTTTACCTCGCTCAGGAAAAACGCCGTATGAAACTCTAGACGTGTCCAAATTATTAGTGACGTACCGTGAATTTTCTGGAAAATTCTGGCATTTTTTCTTCGAATTATTTAGAGGATTTAATTCGCAACTAAATCCAGCGCGCTCGAAAATTTTAAATTAAAATGGACATATTTAACGGGAACCAGTCGAACTGCATTTCTTGTTGCCTAATTTTCCATCATGTTTAAGTTTGATCTAAAACAGAGGATCGAACTTCATGAAACCTTTGATTGAACTCTGTAAAACCCTGGATTATGAAGAATATACACACTGAAAAAATCTCAAATTTTGGTGTTAATTCCACAGTTTTCTTTTACAAAAATGAAACCAGAGGGGGAAAATGAGCATCGTCTCATTTTTGTATACATTCTGGTTAACCCTTCCAAGCACACATAATTTATTTTTAAAAATAGTATTTTATCGTTGCTAAATTGGCAACGTCCGATTGTCCATACGACGTTCTTAGCAAGGTATAGAATTCGCTACGAGCAGGCGATTATCCCGCAGTTTTAGTCGTCAGTTTTGTAACCGTCTAATCCGTAATCGAACGACTTTTTCGGAGAATGGCACGAATGCTTCGTAATTTATGCGGATCTTACGTTTTTCTTCCCCAAATCAGTCGACTCTTCGCCGTGTTTTCCAATCGATTTTCCCGATTACTTTTCCGAGCGGGGTTGTTGTTCGCTCTTCGAATGATGCTAAATTTAGGCAGGTTGGCTTGGACGAGACGTCGAAAAATTTCTCCGCGTGTCATCAGAGATCATTGGCTCCTTCGGACCTCGCGACCTTTTTCTAGAAGGGTCCGTAATAATTTATTTTGCCGCACCTAGGCCGGACGTTAAATATTTTTCACGCTCCATAGGGTGATCCAAAATTCCCGCATCACCAACACCAGTCACCGCCTCTGTATCTTTTGAAAAAAGTTGAATGGAGACTTAACATTCTGTGAGCACCCCTAGGTCCTCAAATAAAACGACCACATGGACCTTCAAAGATTTTCATCCCCAGGTTACAAATAAATCCATGCTTTTTGGTGCTCATGCGGAAATCGAGACACGCCCTTACGTCAGAGGAGCGACGATTTGTCGTATCAAGTTTAAATTAAGAGAATTTAGCGTCGTAATAGAAAAGAGACAATCGGGCTACAACGCTTTTCACGGGTAGGATGAAAAGGAAAGAAAAAGAATACCTTTTTCTCCCTGTAGTGTTTGACGTATCCACTTCAAATGAGGATACTTTAACGCAGCATTAGAAAAGTAAGCGCCTGTCTACAGCGCTGTTTATGGAAAGGATGAAAAGGAAAGAAAAAGAATCCCTTGTTCTTCCTGTAGTTTTTGACGCATCTACTTCAAATAAGGAGACTTTAACGCAGCAATAGAAAAGTAAGCGCCTGTCTACAGCGCCGTTTATGGAAAGGATAAAAAGGAAAGAAAAAGAATCCCTTGTTCTTCCTGTAGTGTTTGACGCATCTACTTCAAATGAGGAGACTTTAACGCAGCAATAGAAAAGTAAGCGCCTGTCTACAGCGCCGTTTATGGAAAGGATAAAAAGGAAAGAAGTATTCCTTTTTCTACCTCTCTCTTCTTCTCCTCCTTTTACTTATCCGTCTCTTTCTTCTTCTGCTACTTATTTTTCTTTTTCTTCTTCTTCGTCTTTATCTTCCAACTTTGAAGACGACGACCTAGGTAAAAAAAAAGACCCGAGTCCTTTACCCTTAAATATGTATACAAAAAGAAAGATTGGGAAAACTTTTCGGAACCGCGAAGCGCTCGTAGGGGTTGGGCCGCATACCAGCCTAATCATTGAAATTGGTAGACAAAGCTGTAGACAAAGAAGACAAAAGGTATATGAAGGGATCCTATCGGCGGAAGCGGGTGGTTGCAATGAACAAGGAGATAAGTATTAGACTACCTAACGGCAACCGACAAAAAACCCGACAGTTAGTCTATCATTCTCCCTCTTAGACTGTAAGAACCAACAGTTGCAACCAATAGGATCGCTCCATATAGGTACCTTTTGTTTTTTTTTCCATAGCTTTGTCTATCAATTTCAAAACCAGTCAGGAGACGACAGAGACCTCTTCGTTATCAACAATCAAAGCTTTGTCCACACGGATGTGCGTTATCGACAAAGCAAGGAACCCACGTCACTAACAATCCGTTATCTCATCGATCGAATCCAAAACAATGCGTAACTCCATTTTCACGTGACCCCTCGATAGCATAGCACCAAACGGACGGTAGGGCTCATCTAAAAGCAGAGTAACGCCCTCCGTCGGCGGACGTTATCAGGTGCCAATTAAGCTCGGCCCATTAAGAGCTTTAACGGGGTGATCGGAGGGAACTTAAATCGAAGCGACGAATCGCGGGCGAGCAAGGGCGGCAGCGAACGCGAGCGCAATCACTCCCTGCCATCGATCCATCAAAATAATCGGTATCATTGTAGCTGTCGCTATTAAAAAACGCATAAAACTTGGCTACTGAACCCGGCGCGGTTGAGGCTCTGTATAAATTAACCGTTGATCGGTCAGCCGCGCGGTTGCTAAGTCTCCGCTTTTCGAGAGGCTTTCTCTCCACTTGTAAGAAAAAACTTCATCCATGGTACCCAAGCAGTGTTCGAAACTCACATGCGCCAATGGGCCAAATCCGCCTAAGAATTCGGTCGTCATGGCGCCCAAAAAAATGAAGGCTCTGCGCCAACGTGGCCCCTGAAAATCTCACCTTCCCCCTCCCCCTAGAAAAAAATCCTAATTTTTCGACATTTCACCCAAGTTACAGCTACTTGTTCTGTAACTAAAACACATCGAGTCTAATTTTTCACTGAGTGCACCGTGATATTTAGGCAAAAAGTCAATTTGGCCCCTTAAAAATCTTCCATGGCCCCTAAAAATCGAGCTTGATGAACCACATGGCTCCTGAAACTCAAAGATGAGTTTCGAACACTGTACCCAAGTTTAGTTCAATCGTTAGAATCTTTACATCGCGCATGCATCCGAAAAAACGAGCGAACCGTGAAAGTTTGAATCACACAAGTATACTGCAGCACTTCGGTTGAAACTTCTATGAAGTCAACCAAAGTACCGAATCACTTCAGATGTATGACCGCAACTGGATCTTGAGTCTTAAGTATTCTTGCGGAAATTTCTACTTTTAAATTTTGAAAATGAGACAAAAATATTTCGCATAATTTAAGGCGTCATATATTTTGCTCTATTAATAACGTTATATTCCTATAAAGAGAAAACAATTCTTCCACACATCTTACCAGTTCAAACGCGCCGAAAATTTGGAAATTTCTCCCTTTTTTGTCAGGGAAAAGCCAGGAAATTATTTTTTCCACCTGCCAAAGAATTTTGAACTTTTCCTCAGTTTTTTCGCCGTTTTTGTCGGGGAAATCAGAGAATTGTCAATGTTCTTTTTTCCCCCCCTCCCATTACTATTGCTAGGCACCCTGGTTTCATTCCCGCGGTAAAATTGAGAGATCTATTTAACGTGGCAACACACGTTTCGAAGCGTGCTAATGAACGAGCTTTAAAAAGTGAATCACGGCTTCCTGCGCGGTGCAGCCGATTCGCTTCCTGCTCTGCGCATGTGCAATTGTGCATGTGCATTCCCGGCCCGGGATGCGACCAATCCCTGCCTCCTCCGGTGAAATGATGCAAGGTGTCTACTCTTGACCTTGCCGCCCGGCCGGCGTCATAGCTTGTCTCTCGCCGGAGATTATTGAAACATCCACGGCTGTCATAATAATTATAGGTGCCTTTGGGTGTGGTTGTAGTTGTGAACTAGAGACAAATAGGGACTTTTAATTAATATGATGACCGAGGTGGAATCTCTACTTTCGGGGATGTAACTCTTTTCGCGGGCTGTAGTATTGCGCACTGAAAAAAAATTCTCGGCGTTTTTAGCAAGGTCCGTTGGTACCTTTACCATCTCACTTTTTTTTAAAAATTATTGGTAATTTTACCAAGACAGGCTGGTAAGCTTACCTAAAAACCGGTGTTTTTACTGATTTTTTCAGGTAAGAATACCACTTTTGTTGGTAATCAATTCCCGGTAAGTTTGCCATTTTATCTCGGCAATTCTACCACAGTCGACAAAGAATATTGGCGTTTTTACCAAGGTTCAGTAAAATTACCGAGAAAGTTCAATAATTTTACCGAGATTTCCCGGTAAAATCACCAATTCCATAAATGGCAATTTTACCAAGAAAAAACTGGGATCAAATAGAACCCTGAATTCTTGTTAATTTTACCCTTTTCTTAGTAAATACACTGAGATTTGTTTTTCAGTGCGTGGCTCCTCTGTCGCAAGAGCGTATCTCTATTTCCTCATGAGCCCAACGGGCCGATTATTGAAATTGATAGACAAAGCTATAGACAAAGATGACTAACTGAAAATGAAGCGATCCTATTGGTGGAAGCGGGTGCGGGTTGTAATGGACAAAGGAGGTAAGTAATAGACTAACTAACGGCAACCCACGAGAGACCCTACGGTTAGTCCATCATTTTTCCCCGTAGTCCATAACAACCACCCGTTTCAACCAATAAGATCGCTTCATACTCGCTAAGCCCTCTTTGTCTTTAGCTTTGTCTATCAATTTCAACCATCAGCCCGCTGGACTCGCGTAGAAATCGAGATACGGCCTTGTGTCAGAGGGGCGACGATTTGTCTAACGTGGTAATGGGAGTTGAGGAAAACTTTCGCGCTGAAGACCCAAATTTAGGTAGTATGTATCTTTGAAGTTTTTCTGATCATGAATTAGATAAAATGAAAAAAAACGAGGGAGGAAAACGGATAAACAAAGGCTAAAAATACATTACAAAAAACCCGAGACGTTTATTTAAAATTAAAAAATTTCGAATAAAAAACCTGAGACCTACACATGTTGGTGGCCAAGATCCGAGAGAGAGAGAGAGAGAGAGAGAAAAGAAACCCCTGAAGTCGACCTAAGTAAACCTGAACTTAAGGTTTTTTCCTCGAATCTCGGCCGCCAACATGAAGGTCTCAGGTTAGACCCGAGAGTGGTATCTTTGTTAACAGGTCGTAGAAAAATGGCGAAAGTTTAGAAATATATCAGAATGGAGATGTTGCATGTGTGAGGGATTTGCGATTTGACCATTGATTCTACTATAAAAATTCGCGAGAAACACGATGGTGCCACTAGTTTTCTCTGAAATCATCTCTCAAGCTCAAAAAAAGCTCTCGAAGTGAGGCCAAAATGGAGGGGATATCCCACCCTACCCTGAGAGGCCACCTCTATATCAAAACAAACTCTCCATGCAAAGATAGGGAGCAGATACATTAGCAGGGTTGCCGTGTTTTCAGTTTTGGAGTCCCCAAATAAAGTGGCAACCCTGCTAGTGTATTAATTGCTCTCTATGTATGCATGGAGAGTTTGTTTTGATGTAGAGGTGGACTCTCAGGGTAGGGTGGGATACCCCCTCCATTTGGGCCTCAACTTGAGACCTGTTTTTGAGCTTGGGAGATGATTTCAGAGAAAACCAGTGGCACCATCGTGTTTCTCGCGAACTTTTACATAAGAATTAATGGTAAAATCGCAAATCCCTCACACATGCAACAGCTCCATCAGTCCCCGCATAGACTTAGCGTATCTAAATCATTGATCTTCTAACATTGTATAGTCATCGCAGTAATATAATGTCAGATTGGAGCAGATTCCAGCGGAAGTTCCGGAATCTTCCCCTCTGAGTCAAAGCAAGATGAACTCTCATCAATCATTCATGAAAATACATTCGGAGAAGGTCAACCGTGGAAAATTTTCGAATTCCTTCTTTATCACCACTTTCATTATTTTTTTCCATCGCCCGGTGCTGCAATTTAAATATTTAATTACTTCGATAAGGGTTAATACGAGTTCCGCGATTAGTCCTAATAGGTTCAGTTAGCGCGATCGCCTCGCCGATCGGTCTTATTTTTTATTCGTCACTACGGCGAAATTCGAGGAATTCATTAAATTTAGCAACCCTCGCTTATCCTCTTTTTTTCATGCCCTCCGTTTGAAGAAACCCCGAGGCCGTTAAGTCCGACGTAGTGTTAAATCAAAGCCTGCAGAGGAAGAAGGGAAATCATTTTCTATATTCTGCCAAGCTAAGGACAAACGCCGTATGAGCTTTCAGGCGTTGCCAAATGTCCTTTGAAAAAACACGAATTTCCAGGTGAACCTGTGAATATTTTTCTTCTAATTTGTCGGATAATCACTGTCGCAGTTTCTCCCAAAGTTCCTGAAAATATCAAGGAAAAATGTTCATATTTCTCCTTAAAAATTTAACATTTTCTGGGAGGAAATTTGACAACTCTCAAATTCTTATACGGCGTTCTTTCTTAGTATGGTAGTGTTGCTAGTAGCCGTCTCGCTCATGAGGAAAATAACAGCCGATTTACAACAATATCCGTTAGTTACATAGAAAAAAACGGCAAAAAGAATGTTGAAAGAAGAAGAATAAATAAAAAGTTGAAGAAGAATAAGAAGGAAAAACAGTGTATTTTCTTCGGAAAATACACTAATAAGAGGTAGATGAAGAAAAATAAAAAAAAAAAGTTACAGCGGAACTTTTGCGACTCAGTTTGTGACATTGCTAATCTGTGCTAGAGGCAAATCCAGCAATTTAGCACCACCGAATTTCTTCCGTCTAAACCCGTGCTAAATAATCGATTCTTGTCGGAGAACCTGGTCTCTCCAAGAATCGATATATATCCATAGGTTTAAATGGAGGAAATCAGGTATTGCCAATTTGCTGGATCCGCCAATGACTGCTCGTGATTTATTGTTATAAAAGAAAACCAGCTAATGGTTTTTATTGAATGTTCAGTGAGTATTCTTCCGTCACTCCATAAATTTCACAGAAATTTGCAATGAAATATTCTCGGTTTTTTTTTTTTTTTTTTTTTTTTTTTTTTTTTTTTTTTTTTTTTTTTTTTTNTTTTTTTTTTTTTTTTTTTTTTTTTACACGACCAAACATATTCGGGCATTTTTGAACGTTGGAATAAAGGATTTTATTTTCCAAGTTCAGCCATTGTATTTTTCTGATTTTGTTGCGCTTGGGATTAATCGAAAAATTTTTAAAAAAAAAAGAAAAAAAGATGTGGATATTTCCCATCAAGGAATGATTTAAAATCTAATTTTGTTTTCATTGAGGGAAAAGGAACATCAGATCAGAGATTTAGATCGTTTCGAAGGATACAACGCTCGGTTGATGTCGGAGGTTGTCTAATTCATTTTATATTCACACATTTGCTTTACATTTCTCTTATAATTCAATATTCTTCCTTAAGTTTGACAGCAATGCTGTGATCATAAATAATGTAGAGAATTCCGCTTCGAGATCGTTCGTCGACGTAGAATGCACGTTAACGCGAAATAGTTATTTAATCGGAATGTTTATCTTTTTCAACTGGTTAATAAAGCATCATTGATTTCAATTCAGTGCTCGTTATTCTCATCTCACACTGTTAGTTCAAATGTTGCCCATGTTTCAATAAGCTACTCCCAAAAATTCAGCCTTTCGCTTGCACTTCGCAGTACTCAGTTCCAATTTTGCGAAATTCAAGGAGAAAATTTTTGGATGATGAATCTAGAAATATTCTCTTAACCGTTGTCGCGCTCATGTAAATTAAGCGTCTCTAAGCGTCAATACGGCTGCACCTGCAAAAAAAATTAAGAGATGGAAAGGAAAAAATAATCCAGTCCTTTACAATGCATTGTTATATACGTGTTTTTATCATGACCTCCTCTTTAGGTAGATGTGCTCCATTCATCGCCGTCCAATTATCTTTAAGATGACCGGAATGATTTTTGCGAGACTGGAATTCCTTTAAAGCACTGAGGACGTGCTACCGTGCTAAGGTAGAACGCCGTAAGAGCCTTCACAGGTTACCAAATTTCTTGTGACAAATTACGAATTTTTGAGAAAATTTGTAAATATTTCGCTCCAATTTCTCAGAGAATTTTGTTTGTATTTTGATCTACATTGCCTGACAATTTTAAGGGAAAATATTCAAAACTTGATTAAAAAATAAACATTTCCTTAGAGGAAATTTGGCAACATTCGCATGCTCATAAGGCGTTTTTCCTTAGCATGGTAGTATGGTTGTCTCATGTATCCATGATCCCGGGCGGTAAATTCAAAGGGAACTTCTGTCTATCCGAGCAGAAATATTTTTTGTGTTAGTTTTTGTCACAATTTAGTTTTAATCGCTGCCGAAAAAATTCCTAATATTAGACGATGTTAAAATTCTTGAATGAACTAATATCTTTTTCAGCGGAAATTCCTACCCCACTAATAAAAATAGTCGTCTCTGCCTAGTTGATACGTTAGTACGGGATGGAGAGCGGTTAGAGATATGGGAAAAACAGACACAATTTTCGATGACACACGTTGCAAATTCCGCGGGAAATCACTTGCTATACCAGCGCAATTACTTCGTGGCTGAAAGGGGCGCGCTCAAAGTGGTTGCTGCACCTTAATGAAAGTAAAGCGTTTAAATTGGCCGTTTAAAGCTTTTCTTTGGGAACATACATACACATAAGGCGCTTTACAGCACTCCCTCGCGCTCTACGACTCCTAACCTCCACTGCTCTCTTTCAAACCACATATCTTGGGGACAATTTCTTTGGGAAATGAGTCAAAATAAACCACATTTTTGCCTACTAAGCCGGAACTCGGTGATTTTACTCAGGATTGGCGTTTTGATACTTGTTCCAAAATTCGCTTTTTAGGTTCGCCATAATTAAGATAAAACCTTCCTTGGAAAATGACGAAGATGCCCAGGAAAAATCGTTGCATCACCTTTACTTGCTTATTTAGAAAGTGTTTTTGACGCTCCGAACAGCAAATCTTGCGTCTTCGGATTTGAAAGTGACGGCTTTTAGCCATCCTTCATTTCGTCGAATGTCAGGTTATTTTGACACCTCATGACTCTCCACACGGAGAAAAAAACTTCGTGCACGGGACCCGAAGTTGAGGTCATATGGATCTCTGAAGTTTTCGGATCACGTATCTAAAACCGTGAGGTCCAGCTGCCGAAGTTCGGGTCAGACATCTGAAATACTTCGATATATACCGAAGGGTTCGGGTCACACATCTCCGGTACATTCCGAAGTGCCTCGATGCCTGACCCGAACTTCGGCAGCCCGATCTCGAGTTTTTGGATGCGTGATCCAAAATCTTCGGAGATCCATATGACCTCAACTTCGGGTCCCACGCACGAAGTTTTTTTTCTCCGTGCATTGCCCTCGAAGATTGTCGGCCCGACAATCTTTGAGGGTCACGTGACCCCATTTTCGATGATCGTATGATACGGGCTCTAGAAGCGATATTTTCAGTGGATTTTAATTGAGGTTAAACAATGTTACCAATTTTTAAGAATTTCCACTGCACACGTGCAGAGTTCCTGGAATTTTGGCTGAATAAGTTATCGCTGTTTTAAGTATAACTTTTTCCGTCTGCGCATAGAAAAGGAGTGAAAAATAGCGCGTAGCTGAAAGTTCCACGGACATGCTCCGGCAAAGTTCCGGAAATCGTTTGCTTCTGTGGACAAGGCCCTAGAAAATATTTAGACGTATATCTGCCAAACGGAACCAACGACAGGTGAAGAAGAAGGGGTGTGCTCGTTAGTCGAGGGCCGTGAGAATAAACGTGGAAATTTCAAAGCGCCAGTGACGTCAGCGGCGACGACTGGGACGAGGAGATTAAAGTTGACGTCATTTAATTCGTAAACCCTGACCACAACGCTCTTGTCACATGCCCACGGCTCATGAGTGCCGCATTCAGTTGGCACATAGCTCCGTTTGACAGTATGTACAATCTCGGGTTGCCACAATCAGGGGAAACCGGGAAATGTCAGGGAAAATGACGAAAATTTGTTAAATCACCTTCATTTGCTTTCTAGAATGGGTTTGAGATTTTGAACAAGAAATTTTGCCTGAAAACTATGTTCAATTATGCCTCCTTAACCACCCGTCACATCTTCAATTGTCAGGGAAATTAGGGAAATGTTAGGGAATTTCATTTTCTGAATTCTGTGGCAACCCCGAAAATCCCGCTTTTCCATTTCTCCAAAGGGAATCATGCCCACTGCAGCATTGTTTCGTGTCCGCCTTTCTGGAGCACACCCCCTCTTTCCCACTCGTCTGAGGTTCCGTTTTCGGTTTGGAAGAAGTCCGTCTGTTTTCCTGCAAATTTCGTCATAATTACTCAAAATTTCAACGAAAACAATTACAGTCAAACGTGTAAAAATTCCACGAGAGCGTGCGAAAAATAAAGCAAACGGATCATGATGAACCTTCCCGATTCCAAATGAATTTTTTCGCGTCTAACTGCGTTAATCTGTGTCAAACGTGGCCTCGTCCAAAAATCAATATTTTTCCACAAGTGGTACAACTGTTGAACAGATTGACACAGTCACACGTCATGAAAGCACGTGTATTTGTACGAGGTAAATTTTATTTTGCTGTGTGTTTAATCCCCCCCCCACCCCCTCCTCCGTAAATAACGGCGAAGAAATTTTTACATAAGCGCGGAATCGGTATTTTTTGAAAGGTCTCCTTTACTGAGTCTCTTTCACGTACAGGGTCACAGCGTGAGGTTTTTCATTTTATCTACGCTAATCCAGCGTCCACTGGGACCGTGCTAAGCAGAAACCAAAGGAATCAAGCTACATCAGCTTTTGCCAAATTTATTTTGTAAATTTAATATTTTACATGAAAATGGTTGTGCGGATTTTTGTGCAAATCTCAGTGAACTTTCTGCATAGCGCGAAGCGAACTCCTTAATATATTCAAAGGAATCCGCACAACCGTCTTTCTTGTGAAAAATTAAATTGCCCAGATATATTTGGCAAAAGCTGATGTGGCTTGGTTCCTTTCTGCTTAACACGGTCCACTTACACGTATCATTTTTATCTTTTTTCCTCCCGAAATTTAGGTTTTTGATTTATTAAAAATCCTGCAACCTTGAGATATCATTTAATTGGGTTATGTACACGTTGTTGTTCCCCTTGCGATAGAACGTGACCGTATTTCAATGTTCCCAAATATCCCCCACGCAATTGCATTTTGGCCGCAGTAGAATTTTTGGCGTTTATACCGAAAATGTCATCGATTTCTCCTGTGATCCTTTGCGAAAATCATAAGAAAATTTGACAAAAATTTCAGAGGTATGTTCTTGTAAAAATCCAAATTGTCTGAGTCAATTTTGCAACCTTGGAATGGAGTTGCGTTTCTCCTTCGCGAAACGACGATTTGTGACCGTCCTTAGAAAAATGGGGCTATAGTGACGAAATTCTTGTATTTATTTCGAGACGTTGCTTATAGGAGAATTTTCCGAAAGTGTTTTTACAAACATCTGTGTATATGTCTTGCACTTAGATGAACCTAAAAGGAAGATTTATGACCGACATTGAAAACTATTTGGAGAGTTTGTTGGAAAACCGGTTTGCAATGCGAGGTTGAAAAAACGTATTTTCAAGAAGATGCTTTTAAATTGGTGAATCTCCTATGTTTTGGGCTCAAAATCGTCGGATCACATATCTCTTTAGAACAAATCTAGAAGAAGTGCTGTTCGCGAAGGAAAACTTAATTGATCAGGTTACTTCTACCTGCTCAGAGAAAACTCATAGGATGTGGGATGTCACTTCTTCGTTCAATTCCCGAAAGAACTTAACTAAATTTCAAGGTTGCCAAATTTCCCCCCTTAAATTCTATTGTTACCAGAAGAATTTTTGGAATTTCTAACTAAAAATTTCACTGATTTTTCTTCTGATCTCGTGCAATAATCTGACGAATTCCGGAGAAAAATTCTATAAGCAGAGATGGAAAGTGAAATTTCATAAGGCTCAAATAAATTTCACAAAAGTTGAAATTTATCAATTTTTTTTAGAATCATTGATTACCCCTTTGGAGGTCTGAAAGCGTTTCAGATGGTCTCTCTGTTGATGCTGCGGTATTATGCTACTCTACTGAAGGTGACAGACACAAAGAGGGGGCTAAAAAGGGGAGTTTAGAGAGAAAAACCCCAACCTAACCTTTAAACTAAATTAAAACATTTGCAATGCGCGAATGTTTTAGGCTTGGGGTAAAAAATTTCAAAATTTTGAATCTCTGTTTTTAGGCGTTTTTTAGCCTCCTGAATCTATCCCCAAAATTTTCAATAAATTCCACGAAATTTCACGCGTGAAATTTCACTCGAATAAATTTCATGAAATTTTCCATCTCTGTCTATAAGTATATTTTTGTAAAAAAATGTAATTGCCGGAGTCAATTTTGCAACCTTGGAGTGGAGTTACGTTCCTTCGTAACGAAGACTTGTTCGTTCTTCCTGGCGTAACGAAGACCTGTTCATACGCGAATTGAAACCTGGTCCATCAGCTTGGTGCTTTCCGCTTTTTATAGCAAGAAAATTACTTTATTAGCTCTCACGTATGGAAATTCAACCATCTTTTGCAACGGTGCAACTTCTCTCCGTGTTTTTCCACGAGGGTTTTGCAGACTGGCTAAGCAGTCTAGACGATCGGACATGTATTTCTCTCACAGCGACTCTTTCCTTACGTCACAGAAGGGTCAAAATAGAGATTAAAGAACAAGGTCCGAAAGCCAATCTCTTTACCCGTGGTAAATGACTTCTGGCATTTTTTCACTGACGTCGCGGGAGGAAAAAATAAGTATGAAAAAATAGGTATCTACAAGATTTAATCCAATTTTTCCCCCGCAGCAAATAAGTATGCGCACACATTGTGCCACTTATCACTAATTGTCTGTGACAACATTATTATATAAAAAAAAATATATACCCAGAAAACAAGGATCTTTCCTTCGGAATTTCTATTCTTGATCAACTGGTGCAAAGAACCGTCAATTTTTTTTAAATCCTTGCCCGTATTTTGTTTATTCATTGAATTGTTCGATGTATTTAGTTTTCCCTATTTTTTTTTCTTTTAAGATCAAATGTCAATTTCAGATCCTGTTAGAAGAGGAGAATAAAAGCAATAATCGATGGTGAAGTTCAATCACGCTTGTCTTGGTCGCGATATTTCAAAGTTTCGTATTTTTATTTTTTTATAATGGAACACAATGTTTTATCGCGATAAGATGTATGTTTTATAAATATTCTGCGCAATATGTTGAAAGTCAAAATTCTATAAAATTATGTTCGATATTTTTATCAAGAAACTTAAGGAAAAACATACTACGCCGCTGATTGGAGCCAGTTTTTTTTTATTTTCTTCATAGTAATACTTTTTCGCGATAGTTTTTGTGCTTGAAAGGATCTGTGACCCTGCGAATCGATGGCGAATGTAGAAAAAAACACGTATCTCTATTGCAATGCCACAGAATTGCTACTCTTCTTCTATTTCTTCCAAAGGAAAGGAACCAATATTTTTGCACGAAATCATAAAACAACACGAAATACTTTAAAACTTACAAATAAAAATTATGCGAAATTTCACGAACCAAGAACGGTGCTAGATTTTCTAATAATTTTTCAACAAAATTTGCCAAGAATTACATGCACCTTTAAAAACTAGAATATGTGTTTTTCTAGTTTCAGCATGAAATACGAATAAAACGCACTCTAATTATGTTGGTGTTTAAGAATATTGCATTAATAACTCAAAACTTTCCCTTCGATTTTTTAGTGCTAAAAATGAATCCAGAGTTTTCTGTTCCACGTTTCGTTACCTTTTCGTCGCAAAATTAATCATGAATTTTATTCGAGTTATCTCAAAAACTTGGAACCACTACCGGTAGATGCACATCTTGAGACATCAAATCAATTGTATCAAATTTTAAAGAACGAAAAAAAATAAGAAACATACACGATGAAAAAAACTTTGATCACAAGGATCGAAATTCAGGACATAGGGAACATTAAACTATTCGGGTCCAGATGACCGACGTTTCCGGTCTTAAAAACCGAACTTCAGTTGAGGGACTCGGAAGACAAGGTGCAGTTCTTGAAAAGAAATTATTTACTATTGATTTCAACCAAAACTAGGTTTAAAATACTCTTCGTGAAAAATTCACTTCTACGTTCCAATTTTTGAGCATCAAGGAATGAGTTTGAACTTTTCCGCCATGAGGCTCCGTGTACTTTTGAAACTTAAAACACGTATTTCTCGAAATAGCAAAAACCGCACTGATGCGCCTTGTTCTCCAAACCTCTCGGTTAAGAGAGCCAAAGTCTGTGGTGAGAAACACGGATTTTAAAATAATTGGTTCCTTGAACTAAAAGTCGGTTCCTATTTTTGAAAACATCGGTTACCTGGACCAAAAACTTTAAAGTTCTGTATGAAACTATGCGTATTTGTACTCTACACAAACTGATCGCGGTGGATGCACGGATCGTAAGACAGTAAGTTGGAGTTTTGTAGCCAACGTACGTTAAAAATCAGCATAAAGCTGAAAATCTCAACACAGAGGGAAAAAGCTCACACAGCGTATCTCTTTGAGGGAAAATTGTGCTTGTGTGTGAGCTCTTTCCCTCTGTATTGAGATTTCCAGCTTTATGCTGATTTTTAACGCACGTTGCACGGAAAGAAATGAAATGTTGATTTAGCATTTATACTGTTAAAAAGATGTCCGACGAGTTTCAAATCCTGATTTTACATTTTAACAAATGCTAACGTAACTACGCCCACTGCAAAACGTACAAATTAAAATGTAATGTTAGCATTTTTGTATTGTAAAATCAGCATTTGAAACTTGTCGGGCATCTTTTTAATAGTATAAATGCTAAATTGAAAATTTAATTTTTCTCCGTGTGGCTACAAAACTCCAACTTACTATTTGTATTCTCGTAACGTATCCTATCCAATGAATCAAGTTCACGGGATTTTAAAATTATAATTTGAGCTTTTTAAAGGGTTTCACAATGTTTTCTTTATTGAGAAAGAATAGTCGAACTTGCTCGCGTAAGTTGATCTCGTCCGATCCTTGCAGCGTCGCGTGTTTTACGTCACCGATTGAGGAAGCCAACTGAGGAGGATGCGCTGAGCATCGCAATCGTGAATTTTTGATCAGGGAGCCACGATGAGGAGGAGCTAAGAATCAGGCTTATCCTGTTGCCAGCCTCTCGAAGCCCTTTACTTGTATTATATCGATAATGGGATTCATCACCTGCGGCGCGATTGTTGAATCGTTATCGAATGACCTCGATCGACATATCGAAGGCAAATAGTCCAATCAGGCATCTAGTTAAATGCATAGGCAAATAGTCAAATCAGACATTTAGTTAAATGCCTAGGCAAATAGTCAAATATTCTTACTTCGACTGAAATTCTGATTATTTTATTAACTAGGGACAAAATAATGCTCTGATCATGTGGAAAGGAATTCTCAGTAAAAATGCGCTTTATACAATGATGAATAAGTTGTTTCTAGTCCTGGATTACGCATATATCCCAAAATACACCGCATTTAATAAAGTAAACATATTTCACAATTTGGACTTTTGAAGAAATGTGAGGAGCATTTTTGAACGGGAAATGCAATTGAATCATGGAGTTCGAAAACACACCAACTCGGATTTTTTTCGATTTTCACTTTTTTACGGTTTAGTAACACTTATGGATAGAAGCATCTGCACGCAAAAGGAAATTTTGAAATTGCAATCGGAAGTGCTCGAAACAGCGACGGGGAAAGGGAAAAATCGAAGTATTTCATTGGAAATACCCATTTTTGGTCATTTCAAGGGAAACGGGTGACCACACGATTTTGCGGTTTTCTTTTTTCGGTTCAGTATACCTTGTACCAACAAGTTAAATATTTAAGTGCTATGCAGGTCGAAAAATATACATGTGTCAGGGCAGACTATGAAAAATCAGTATCTGAAAGTCTGTGAGAACGAAAACACACCAACTCGGAAATTTTTAAACGCTTAATTCTCTGTCATCAAACATGGTGTATCGATTTCAACTTATGGTGCTTTACAAAGTCTCTAGGTACTTGTCCTTTGGCACCAAAAAGGTTTTTTTTAAACTAACTTCTTCGCCCGTTGCGCAGTTTCAGGTGTTTCCTGAACATTTTTTTTTTCCAGAGTGTTTTCGAACTCACTGATTCATTTATGACAAGGAGTCACCAATCCTGGCGCCAATTGGCCTGCTGCAAGGTCCTGGGATTTGCGAATTGATAACTGATTTTAATGGCAAATTCCACATAAAGAACGATGTACGTTTCGTCATATGCACTTATGGTATATAAACGTAATTCCCCAATGTACAGGATGGCGCATACGGCTGTCATGCCTATTATAAAATAAACACGTCCTTTTTTTGCAGTTAAGTGTAATTTTCGTTTATTTATAATCGCCCAAATAATTTCTATGAGTTTTTCGTTTGATTACCATGGAAAAATCTAGGAGTTCATCCATTTAGTGCAAGTTAAAATCATGTGCACCTCAAATCATTCGGAGTTAAATGAACTCGTAATAAACACGCCGTCCCCTCTTAACTAGCTTTTCTCACGCGTTCATTGTTTCCTTGAGTGCAGAGTTCATCACCACTGCCCAGATTCATTCACTCCGGCACTTGTGGTCGTATGCACTGCATATTTTTTTAACCACTAACTCCGCGTAAACCGCCCATTTATGGACCGTTCTGCGAAGACCGGAGGACTTGTCGTAAGAATTTTCCGCTCAAACACCTTCAGGTTCATTTTCTTAAAACTTCATTTCTGGAGTGGAGTTACTGCTCTCTTTAGTAACACGGCAGTTTTTCCAACTATGCCGTGCTAAGGATAAACATCGTATGAACATTCAGACGCTGCCCAATTTCCCTCGATGAAATCTTTATTTTTGAGCACAGTTATGAGCGTTTCTCCCTGAAATTTTTAGACACTATATGGATTGGATTTTGCAAAAAGAAACCAAGAGCATTCCATTAATGTTGCTTGTTGCTAGGATTGTGCAACTTACATTCTTTGCAATAAAATACTGAAATCGTGCAAAAAATTAAATTTACTAGAGTACGGATTGAGAATAAGGAAGAGTATTGCCATCCCAATCTTTTTACAACTGAAAAAGTGTGCCGCTTTCTGATTGGTCGGCTGTTATGGAGCCCCAAAGTTGGCCCAATGTAAACAAACAAAATAGTAATAAAGTTCTAGACGTGATTTTGGATATGACACACATTTTTTTATATGCAACTTCTAAATTGAGTTCGGATCGAACTTTGATGAATATTTTTCCCGAAAATTAAGCTTTGAGTGTGATTATCAATCATTTTTCAACCGATAGAACTTGTTCCTCTGGATCGGGTTTGTTTACATTGGGCCAATTTTTGGAGCTCCACAATAGCCTAAAACTGATGAACCAAGAACCAATCAGTAAGCGGCACAGAGATGGCAATACTCGAAGGTAATTTCGTCTTGAATTTGTCGATTATTGTGAGTATATAGATAGAACTTGTTTCGATGATCAGTTTTTATTAGCAGAGTGAAAAAATTTGCACATTCTTAGCGACATTGGAATGCTCCTGGTCCTTATTTGAAAAATGCAATCCTTATATTCAATTGCGATTGCGAATAAAATTTTCTAGGAAGTTGGAAAAAATTTTGTCTTTTTAGGTTTCCCCTGAAATTCGTTTATCGTGGGAAATTTGGCAACGGCTGGAGGCTCATACGGCGTTCCTTCTTAGCAAGGTAGTATTGCGTAATGCTGTTCAATTCACAAGGAGCATCCTGTCTTGTTCGGTCCATTTTCCTTCATTCCTCGTTCACCCCAATCGATGGTCTCAATGTATTTGCTCTCTTTGCGGACGTCAAGAAAAGTCGTTACGGGAGATTAATCGACCTCGCTCGACAAGATGCAAAGCCTCTAAATGGACGTATTTATGCTGAAAGGAACCATGTTACACGCAAACCTTATGTACATAGTTCCTTTAAGCATAAGCACGTCCAAATATTTCGCGGTTTTGTATCCTCGAGGGATAAAATCCCGCAGGTTGATCAAAATGCGAAGCAAATCTAATTTTGAACGAGCAGGTATGCTTTCTGCCAGCAGGTTGTCAGAAAATAAGACAAGAAAATTAGTGCCACTGTGAAGAAGAATTTATTTTACTTCTTCCTACTCAATTTTTATGAAACTTTAACCCTAGTTTGGTACTGGAGATACCTAAAATTCTTTTCTTCGTCCACCGAATCGGAAGAGGAAGGGAAATGAGAAAAAGACAAAGAAAAAATCATTCCTCTCTTTCTCTTCCTCCTCTTCTTCTCCATGTTTGTCTTTTCCTCTCCTCTATTTCTTTTTCTGTTTCCTTTTTTATTCCTCTCTCTATCTTCTCTTTTTCTGTTTCCTTTTTTATTCCTCTCTCTCTCTTCTTTTTCTGTTTCCTTTTTTATTCCTCTCTCTCTTCTTCTCCCTCCCTCTTTTCTTCTTCCTCTTCTTCCTCTCTCTTTGCTATTCGACCTCTGACGGCTTTTTTGTGCGCAAAGTTGGTATAAGCCGAATTTCACTAAAAAATAGTATAATATTTGATCCCGTAAATTCGCCTTCAACTCCAGTCCCTTTTCTGTTTTTAATTTTCCACATCCTGGATGTTGTTTTTTCGCCTGAAAAATTCTGTTTTTCAGAGTTTGCCCATTTTCAAAATTAACGATTCAATCATAAACGTTACAAGCGGAGGTACCGTATACGCCGAATTGCACTAAAAAATATTATAATATTCGATCCCACAAATTCGCCTTCAACTCGAGTCCCCTTTCTGTATTTAATTTTCCACATCCTGGATGTTGTTTTTTCGCCTGAAAAATTCTGTTTTTCAGAGTTTGCCCATTTTCAAAATTAACGATTCAATCATAAACGTTACAAGCGGAGGTACCGTATACGCCGAATTGCACTAAAAAATATTATAATATTCGATCCCACAAATTCGCCTTCAACTCGAGTCCCTTTTCTGTATTTAATTTTTCACATCCAGGATGTTTCTTTTCGCCTGAAAAATTCTGTTTTTCAGAGTTTGCCCATTTTCAAAATTAACGATTCAATAAAAAACGTTACAAGCGGAGGTACCGTATACGCCGAATTGCACTAAAAAATATTATAATATTCGATCCCACAAATTCGCCTTCAACTCGAGTCTCTTTTCTGTATTTAATTTTTCACATCCAGGATGTTTCTTTTCGTCTGAAAAATTCTGTTCATCAGAGTTTGCCCATTTTCAAAATTAACGATTCAATCAAAAACGTTACAAACGGAGGTACGGTCTAAGCCGAATTTCACTAAAAAAAATTGTTCAATATTTGATCCCGTATAACTCGAGTCCCTTTTCTGTATTTAATTTTTCACATCCTGTATAGTTTTTTTTCACCTGAAACATTTATTCAGAGTTTGCCCTTTTTCGAAATTAACGATTCTATCTAAAACGCCACAAACGGAGGTACACACTTTTTAACAGGGTTGCTACTGTCAGGGAAAACCGGGAAATGTCAGGGAATTTTGACAAGTCAGGAAAAACCTAGAAATGTCAGGGAAAACGACGAAAGTGTTAGGGGAATTTTTTAAATTTACCTTTGCTCGCTTTCCTTAGTGGATTTGACGTTTAGAACAACAAATATTGACCGGAAACTGTTTCAAATACTGTCTTTTTAGCCGTACGACATAACTTATATTGTCAGGGAATGTCACTCAAAAGTGTCAGGGAAATTCATTTTTTAAATTTTGTGGCAACCCTGCTGAAACTTTTGCCATCAATCTGCGGCTCTCCAGTTACACCACCGACCTTCCACTCCAACGAAAGCACTAAAGTGCTAAGTCTCCTGATAGGTAGGCACCCCGCAAGACAGACCGTCCGCATAGGAGCGGAGCCCCACCGCGCACGGTCTTGTCAGCGGAAAAACTGACCGCTAGTAGCCAAGGGCGGGTCCGCTTCAGCATCTCTCCGAGGGTGTGATAGGGGGAGGAGAGAAGGAGGGGTGCCCGCTTAATCGCGGGAAAATTCTTCGTATATAAGCGTCGGATCAGTGGACAGTCTGAAAATTTCGCGGATTTCAGCCGACGGTCCAGCACTGTAGTGTGTAGTTTCGCTTTCCTGTCTTTTCAGTTACCACAACAAACCACAAGATGATTGGAAAATTGGTGAGTTTCGCTTCTTTTTCCATTCCGCCGTCCAGTATAGGTGCCTGATGGACTGGATATCGCTCCTTTGAAATCTCTCCTCAGTGTCTTGAAGAATACGTCGGTTCAGTTCATTTTCGTGTTCAAGTTTAAAGTTGAATAATAAAGAGACGACTCGTCGTTTTTCGGACAAAAGAACGTATATCTGCACTCCGAGGTTGCTAAATTGACTCAAACAATTCGATTTTTTACATGGGCATATACGCGTGCAATTTTTGTCAAAATTTTACCTGATTTTTGTTCAAGATGATTCCTCCTAGGTTGTAAACGCAAACATCGATATATCGAAGACATTTCGCTGAATTACGAGAGATTGGTGGAAATCGAATGCGATCTTTCGCGTTTAGTCTCATTTGGCTTTAATTTAAGGTTTCCGGAAAAGGTTTTTCATCGAAATACTGCCAAAGAATGCTTGTTCAGTGTTCCATCTCTGTTTTTACAAAAATATAAAAGTAAAACGTGTAATTTAGCAAAATTTATTCAATTCATCGATGTTTGTTTACAAGCTGTGAGGAATCGCCTTAAGATCAGCGGAAAATTCGGTGCGATCCTGAGTTAGTAATTCCCAAGATTTTTTTGGTAAAAATGAAATTTGCACAGAGAAATTTGGCAACATTGAACAGAAGTCACGTTTTTTTCGTGAGGAAAACGACGAAATCTCGTACCGAACATAGCAGGTTAAGCACTTTTTGTGAAACTATTTTTTGAACTTTAAACATCAAGCTGTCATAGCTCAAGTTCGGTCGACTGAATTTTTCCAAATTTGTCTCAAATTTTGATGAAAATGCTTACAATTTTGTCGCCCAAGTCTCCTGAGTATTCTACCGTGCTAAGGAGTAACACCGTTTGAACTTTCGAATGTTGACACATTTTCATTACTCTATAGTTTTATTTGAACGTTAGTAATGTTTTCCTTGAAATTTTTGGACTTTTTTAACACGAATAAAAAAATAAACTGCCCCACAGACGAATGTGCAAAAATCTCAATTTGAATCGGACCACATACCTACTCAATTTCGTGATGCCTTTCTAATACGAATCGAATATAGGATTTTTTTTTGCTTTTTTTTTCAACACATAAAAATCTACAACACATCTATAGTACTCTTCAATGTTAGTATGCCATGGCTCTAGAGACTTGTGCTTCAAAACATTGAAATTAAGAGACCTCATATTGTGACCTCAGTGATACAATTTTAGACGCTAATGTATGCTGAATAGTCTCAGCTTCTAACAGTTCAGTCACCTCACCTGCCGCAGTTCATTCCTGAGAGCCATTTCTGTGCGCCACACGCTGCGTTACGGGTGTCTATAGCTTGACAGTTCCGTATATTTAAATTACTTTCAAAGAATCAATTTAATAAAAAAATTTCCTGGCTGAATTTGATTATCCAATGCCAACTTAATCATATATGTGATATTCGGTACGACTCAGAAATTTTTCTGCTTTTAATGTTTGGGTCGAAGACGATCGCACACCCATTCAGATCCATATTTCACACGTTGACATAGTCCAGGAATATCGAATATTTTCAACCTTATTCACTCCTCCCAATGCAAAATCAAATTCCTAGGTGGAAAAATATTCACAACGTAAAAGATAAAAACAGTACTGGTTTGGATAAATGTAGTGTGCTAAATTTCATACTTCGCTCTCATTTTTAATAATTTGTTCCAGTCCCAAGTAAAAAAGATCGAAATAATCCATTTGTTTTTTAAGTAAATATTATTATGAGGAGCATTTTCTTTCAATTAATTAAATTCGCCTTTTTTCTATGCCACGTTACATCTAAAGATAACTTCGATCTCTGCAGAAGGAATATCAAAAGACTAAAGGTCCGGTTTTGCCTTTATATCTATGCCGCTTTAAGTCTCTAAGCATACCCGACGGGCTGATTTTTGAAATTTACAGACAAAGCTATAGACAAAGAAGACATAGGAAGTATGGAGCGGTCCCATCGCTTGAAAGGGATGGTTCTTACAGACTAAGGGGAAAAACGGAGAACTAACTGTTCCTGACGGTTGCCGAAAATTAGTGAGTCTATCCTTTGTCCCTTTCAACCACCCGTTTCCACCAATAGGATACCTTCCTATACCTTTAGTCTTCTTTGTCCGTAGCTTTATCTATCAATGTCAATAATCGGCTCGCAGAGCGAGAATCGGAGGACTTTACGTCCGCTATTTCCGTCATTTCTGCGTTATGTTGAGGTCTTCAAATAATATTGACTTCCCCAGAACGAAAATCCGATTAAGAAACAGTCGCTTTTTTTCTATGCTCCGTTCAATTCTCCAAAACCTATATTTTTCCTAAAACAAAAATCTTGAGATTATAGACCTGCTTTTTGCCTTTTTTCTGTGTTTCGTCAAAATCTCCAAAATATATTTTTCCTAGATCAATACTCAGAGGACTACAGATTTGATTTTTGCCTTTTTTTCTCGTGTTGCGTTTAAGTCCCCGAGGTTCCTCTGAATTACAAACGGAGAACTAAAAAATATGTCTACGTAGTCCCTTAAGGGATAGACCTCAGTGTCAAAAAATGCAAAACTATAAGGTGGGTGAGGAGGGTACCAATTTTAACACCTTCAAAGGCTTGGGGGTTAACCCCCAAATTTTTAAGGGACCACCCTGAGAAGGGGCAAGAGTCCCAAGGGTTGGAGGGTTGGCATGGGACTTTTGGATCACCCTGTATAACGACTTTTTTATTTGCTCCAGCAAAGGTTCGCAACTGCCTCATTTAAGAACACGCTGCCGCTGCATAGGTGCATATGTAAATTGGTGCATTCGCCATGAATGCAAATTACGCTACATTTTAGTACAAGTACTTAAAATTTTACTGCCTTTAGATTTTATTCAAGAAGATATTTATTTTGTCCGAGCGAATGCATGCATTTATTTAGTACTCTCCTCCGTGCTTGATTGCTTTAGAGCGCGAACTACATCCGATCTTGCATTCATACTCTGATTTTTGATCCTGTGAGCTTTGAGGCTCGTCGCTAAAGGTCGCTCAAGGTCGCATCATATTTCAGCGGCGTAAAATTGTTTTGCGCTGTAACCATTTCTAACTTATGTAAACGAGAAAGAGTCTTAAAAAGTCTACGCTTTTTTACGTCCTGCCGTTTTGAGAAAAAAAAAACACCGCATCGGAAGCGAATCGTTGTCAATTTTTTTCCGATACGAGTTGTTTTTCAGAAATATTACGAATACTTTTTCTTAAAATTTCCTGGTGAACTGAATAAAATTCCGAATAGAGTTCTCTAACTTAAAAAGAAATAAAGGAGGAACCAGCTTCGATCACCAGCTTTAATTCACTTTTTTAAAATATATTCTCTTTTAAAATAATTCGTAATCGCGTATTGTACTTTTGAAAGGTTGGATTCGTTTTATCTTTCACACCTACTTTTTTACCATACGCTTTGTGCACTACCTATAGTAGCCGCCCCAGTCTCCTCTAAGGTACCATTAATAGTTTTTTTTTTTTTTTTTTTTTTTTTTTTTTTAAATTCTTTCGCAATAATTTTGATGCAATTTAGAGAAATTTAAAAATGTCTCATTCGAAATCATTAATTAGTCGATACTTTTTTGAGGGAAGTGATCAAGTTTTGAATTTTTCAACACCGCGAATCACTGAACGTGTTTCTGTTGATAGCCTCTCAAATGTCCACCAAGGTTCTTGTCGAGGAATGTATTGCCTTCATTAAGTATTTCACACTCGAGTCGCAAGACGGAGCCATAATTGATGAGCCACATTGAATCAATGTTGACAATCAAATGGATTTTTCAACCTCAACAGTTTTCGCGTACACAGAGCCACTTCAAAAAAGCGAGGATGCAAATGAGAGGAAACTCTCAGCAACTCGATTGATAAAGAATCTACGTTTGAATGAAAAGGAAACTCAATTTGCATGCATCAACGCACTTTAAATTAATGAGCCGTGAAAAATAAAAGAGGGGAAAAGTCACTAATTATCGTTTTTTCTTCTTTGAAAAAAGTGACCGCACGCTAAAAAAAAAAGAAGAAAAAATGGTCGATCAGTTAAAAAAACCGAGCAGGTCCCTCGCGTCAGAAAACAAATCGCTATGAAAAAGTTGTTGATCGTAGAAAATAATTTTCGACTTGAATTCTTCTCCCCCTCTTCATCCTAAAAAACGAGTCTATCGAACCTGTTCTTTTTCATGTTACTCTCGACCAGCTCCTCAATCAATTTACGTAAGTTATTGATGCGAACATCTCCCTGCGAGGGGACCGATTCTTCTCATTCGATTTAAATGCAAATGTTTCTTCGCTTTGATCACTTCACTTAGTCCTCAGCGCCTCCAACCGGGATTGTAAATTGTTTCATTTCGCATAGCGGACGGTGTTTTCTGCGATATATCGATTGATCTGCCATTTAAACCCACGAAAAAGGATCGATAAACAAGGTTTTCCTTAATAATCGATTCTTCATCGCAACTTCAAATGGAGATGTATCGATGGTCGATCATTCACGCCTCACCACTGATTTCGTTCGAACTTTTTAGGGGAAAATAATTCAAATCGGCAACTCTCGCTGTTGGTTCTATTCTGATCTGAACTTGAGCCGATCGTTGATAAAAGTCAGAACCTCAGTTTCCGGATGAGCCGTGAAATTCGTAAAAATACCCGCTTATTGGAGCTCATCTGAAAATGAGCTTGTTGTATTCGATGACCTTGTATTTTGGCACGCGCTGAAGAGGCGCCACTTCGTCCAGCCCAACGGGGAATTTCAAGAGCCGTCTTTTTAAAAGGCTTTTGGTATTCGCGCCTAGCTTTTATTTTAGAAGTAATGGTCTCAATCAGATCGAAACAAGTTTGTACCTCACGCGAGAATTTACGATTTAATTGGCTCCTCATTAATGCCCCTGAAGAATACCTATTGAGGCACCCTCAGGTTTTTTTTCTCTTTATTCAGTCACAGTAGGCGTTAAGCAACGCGAGACGTGAATGATCGATTACCGATATTTCCCTATTTGAAGCTGCGGTAAAGAATCGATTAAGAAAGTGATCGTTGCGAACACACTGTCTATCGATTATTTCCCATTGGTTGAAACGGAAGATCAATCGATGTATCGCAAAGCACGCGTTAAGGCACTTATCCAATTAAATCAACCTTACTATTTCTACTCGATGATTTTCGATACTTTGTTTTCGTATTTTTAAAAAACGGCTACCTAGATTGAAACTTCAGAGTGAATGTTGGAAATTTAAAGCCTCTTATAATTCACTCTGAAGCACAAATCGATGGCCAAGGTGGGAACCCACGTAGGTAACTCCGTTTGCAACTTTACAGACTTCCTTCCATACTTTGTCTTTCATTGGGAAATTATTCAAGATAATTTTTTGATAACTTCTTTGATTTTTCTTCTCTGTTAGCAGAATAGTCTGTGTAAATTTGGTTTATGAAGTCGCATAGTTTCTCTCCGAGAAAATAAGGTAGGGGCGGAAATTTTGAAACATCGCAATGGAGATACGTGGTTTTGCACCTTAGCCATAGATATATTCTCTAGAAGGCATTGGCGGATCCAGCAATTTGGCAACACTGGATTTCCTCCATTCAAACCTACGGAAATATATCGATTCTTGGAGGGGCCAGGTGCTCCGTCAAGAATCGATTATTTAGCATAATAATGGAGGAGATTCGGTGTTGCCAAATGTCTGGATCCGCCTCTGCTATAAGGAATCCGAACCGTAAGTAAGAGGCTGGTAGAGTACTGCTGGGTCCACACTATTTTGCAGGGGATTCAAGGCCAAAAATTAACAATTTTAAAAAAAAAATAATTCAAGTAAAAAAAAGTAAACTCTATTAGTCCCATCCTTTTTTCCCCTTAATCTTACACTGATACTCATCATACTTCAATTTTTTTTTGCCTTTGCTGATATTTTTTTGAAATATTCGTCCAGGCTTTGTCCCCTCAAAATAGTGCTGACCCAGCTTTATTCCACTAACCTGAACACGGCAACTAATGATCGCATACCTTATTTCTGAGATGAATCTGAAATCATAATAATTCCTCATCGTAAAACGCAGTTTTGTTGCACGGCTCCTTTGCCTCCATCAGACGTTACAATGATCGAGCGACCGAACGGCGTTTTTCTTAGTTATTCGAGTTAACTCGACAGTCTACAGTGTTGTAGGAACAAGTGTGTGGACTCAACACATGTTCCTTCAACTATGATGCAAAAGTAACATCATTTGAGCCGTCACATTGAAAGCGCCTGTTGCCAGCTCTGATACTGATCTTAAGGTGATTCGATGGACGCCATATTTTGTGTCAGAACGGTATGCGATATATCGCATCAATTGGTTCCATTTTCTCAGCTACCCGTCATTTTTCTCCAATTTTGAGATCGCAATTCTGTTGTCAGGAGACTAAAGCACTCACTCACCAATTTTAACAAAGAAATTCAACGTAACAAAGGCGTGGTTTTTTTAGAGAGAAAATATCGCATTCGAGGGCAGTTTCGATATCAGTATCGAATGCGATGTTTCCTCTCTAAAAAACCACGTCTTTATTACGTTGAATTTCTTTGTTAAAAATTGGTAAGTGAGTGCTCTAGTCTCCTGACAACAGAATTTCGATCTCCAAAATTGGAGAAAAATGACGAGTAGCTGAGAAAATGGAACCAATTGATGCGATATATCGCATGCCGTTCTGACACAAAATATGACGTCCATCGAATCACCTTAAATGTTCAACGGTTGCCAACGCGAAGTCATGTAGGGTAATCAAAATCTGAAGAGGAAATTTGGCAACTGTGTTGTCGAGCTAGTCAAGAAGGATGTTCCGCTGGGGGGCGGACATCCGCGGACGTCCCGTTTGTCTCGTTTACACCTTGTCCGATGATGGATGGATATCGTTGAACTTGGCTTGTTGAGTCCTTTACTTCCTATGTTCCATGCTCTGATCGTGGTTTAACCAGTGGTGTTTTCAGACAGGAACTTTAAATGGATAAAGCTCTCGCGAGATGCATGATTTCGATCGAAGTACTTCTTTTCATGGAGAATCCCGCGAAAAACAACACGGGGAAAAAAATTGCTGATTCAACAATTCAATTGCTAAAAACAGTGAGTGCAATGTTTCAACCAAAGACATAAAGACGGAGCACTAAAAGCAAAAAATGAAGCTTCTAGAGCTTCTTTTCAATCACCTCTACTATTGGCTAGAGGATTGGCGGCGAAATCGGGACAAGTTTGAATTCAAATGTAGGGCGGGAACTAATAAATAAAATTGCGGAAACAAAGTATTTTAGGTTGATTTTTGCCCAAATTCAGGTACNTTGTGTCAGAACGGTATGCGATATATCGCATGCCGTTCTGACACAAAATATGACGTCCATCGAATCACCTTAAATGTTCAACGGTTGCCAACGCGAAGTCATGGAGGTTAATCAAAATCTGAAGAGGAAATTTGGCAACTGTGTTGTCGAGCTAGTCAAGAAGGATGTTCCGCTGGGGGGCGGACATCCGCGGACGTCCCGTTTGTCTCGTTTACACCTTGTCCGATGATGGATGGATATCGTTGAACTTGGCTTGTTGAGTCCTTTACTTCCTATGTTCCATGCTCTGATTGCGTTTTAACCAGTGGTGTTTTCAGACAGGAACTTTAAATGGATAAAGCTCTCGCGAGATGCATGATTTCGATCGAAGTACTTCTTTTCATGGAGAACCCCGCGAAAAACAACACGGGGAAAAAAATTGCTGATTCAACAATTCAATTGCTAAAAACAGTGAGTGCAATGTTTCAACGTAGATTTTACAACAAAAGAATGCTACTTTAAGCACCTCCGTGGTTAAATTAGTTTACAATGTGGTTAAAGTAGCATTTTTTTTTTGTTATAAAATCTGCGTTGAAACATTGCTCTCACTATTTTTAGCAATTGAAGTGTTGAATCAGCACTACATCAAGACAAACTCTCCATGCAAAGATGGGTAGCAAATACATTAGCAGGGTTGCCATGTTTTCAGTTTTGGAGTCCCCAAATAGAGTGGCAGTCCTGTCAATGTATTTGCTCCCTATCTTTGCATTGAGAGTTTGTATTGATGTAGAAGTGGACTCTCAGGATAGCGTGGGATATCCCTTCCGTTTTGGCCTCAACTTGAGAGCTTTTTTTGAGCTTGGGAGTTGATTTCAGAGAAAACCAGTTGCACCCTCGTGTTTCTCGCAAACTTTTACATAAGAATCAACAGTCAAATCGCGAATTCCTCACACATCGATGGTGAAACTACCAAACCACGTATCTCGGCTTGCGACGTCGCAGACTTCCTGTCATACTTTATTTTTTAAATGAAAAACTACTTAACATGCAGTCTTGAAAATTTCTGTGATTTTTCCTCTTTGTGCGGAGAAAATTCCGTGAAAATTTCAAGGAATGATATTGATTTGGTCTACTTCTAAAAAATACAATGTGAGCGTAGATTTTTAAACACCGCAAACGAGATACGTGGTCTGGTAGTTTCACCGTCGACATGCAATATCTCCATTGTCGCGGGCAATCGAAGGCTCGTCCGTGCGTACCTTATATAGCGCCTTCGACATCCTAGAGATACTTCAAACACTACACCGTTACGCATACACTCCGATGCGTAAATTGCCTACACTGCGCCGCCTGCTGGAGTGTACACCAGCTTGGGAGTGGATTTCAGAGAAAACCAGGTGCACCATCGTGTTTCTCGCAAACCTTTACACAAGAATCAACAGTGATATCGCAAATTTCTCACACATGCAACATCTCCATTCTAACCCCGGTTTTTTTTCTCCTCTGTCCACAGGTCGTCCTCTCCGCATTGGTGGCTGTAGTTTTAGCCCAAGCACAACAGTGGCCCGCCGGTCTGAACCCGGCCGCCTGCCCCAACTACCCCAACTGCGACAACACCGTCGTCGCCCTGTACGGCGGTCTGCCCTACGCCGCCCCCGTCGCCCGCTCCTACCCCGCCGGAGTCCCCGCCGCCGCCTGCCCCAACTACCCCTTCTGCGGATCCGCCGCCGCCCCGGCCGGCTACGTCGCAAGGGAGTACCCCGCTGGAGTCCCCGCTGCCGCCTGCCCTAACTACCCCTACTGCTAAGCCTCTTGGATTACTACCCGCATGGTCGAAACTGGTAGTAGAGCGGATTCTTGATCACGGACTTCGATATATTCAATCGATATGACGAACGACGTGACCAGTTGATCCTGGTCTATTTTTTTTGAAGGGGGTGCACTGCCAAGCTGAGGGGATATTAAATTAAACACTGGGAAAAAAACACATCGGATCTGGAGTCCAGACTCTTGAAAACATTGACGAAAAAAAGGACTCATGATTCGATCAGATTTAAGCTTAAATCAAAAGGAAATCCGCTCAAATTAAGAGGCTTGGTTCTTGATTGAAGCTTAAATCTGATTGGTTCGAGAGTATTTTTTCTTGTCGATGTTTTTAAGAGTCTGGACTCTAGATCCAATGTGTTTTTTTTTCCAGTGAAGAAACTTTCGCAACGTTTTGATAACCGTATAACGTTGTTCTTCAACCCGACAACAAAGGAGACGGATTATCCCTTTTTGCCCCCTAGATAGAAAAATGTCTCGATTTTCTTGTCTTTGATGTTTTCAGGGGAGTCACCCACCCCCTCCCTAGTTCTACCCATGACATTTCATCCTCTTACCACGACTCAAGCAACCACTTCCTATTACCTCTGTTAGTTTCAATCTCCTGTGTTTTTTCTCTTTCATTTGTTTTCAAAATTTCAACCATGTAAAGAAAGTTCAATCCTCTATTGTGTAGAGGTATGTTCCCCAGTTCGTTTTTAATTTCTGTTTTGAAATTTAGGATCTCAGATGGAGAACGTTTGAATTGTGTACAAAGTTTTAAATAAATAGTTCTCTACGTGAAAGTTGGTCCGATTTTTCAATTTTCCATCCAGAAACCTTGGAGATATGAGCCGAAGTATAACAATTATTAAAAAAGAAAGATTAATGAAAAATTTTTGAGTGTGACTGGGATTTTCTGTGTCTTGCTCAAAGATCAAAGCCTATACTTTTTTTAGGAGGTAACAGGACGGTGCATAGTGCCTAGCCAACATTATTCTTTAAGAGAATCAAAGTCAGAAGTACCATATATTAGAATTACGAAATGAACCATACTTTCGGGTTTCTCTGATTCCTAGTTGCTCAGGTTGCAACCATCTGCTACGGTTGCATGGTTTATTGCTATTGCATTTGAGTGCTGTGAATGTTGCCTATCTACTAATTGGAGGGGACATACTCACATAAAAATGTATTGCAATAAATCCGAAGGAATGAATTCCCAATTTTTTTACATTGCAAGTTGCCTACCTTTCACATACGTGGAACTTATTGTATCGATCGGCCTTGAATGGTATTTGAAATTTTATTGCTTTAAATTGCAAATAGAAATGTTCGCTTGGCTGCTTAACTTGAGATTCTAACTCTCAAATAATAATTATAACCAAGAGGTAGATTTTTGGTACCTCTGACTTTGATACCTCTCAGAATAGTGTTGACCTAACGCTATCCTACCTGCTGTCGATTATCTCGTCATGTTTCCCCCGTCCCAAATCCAGAAAAATCGACATGTGTTGCATGGATAATAATTTTGGGGTCAAATCGAAAGGTCCCGCAATTTGCACTTTGTGGCAACGCTGCCACACACGGAAGATTGTGATAATTAACAAGATACGATGTTTACACATTCTTGATAATTACTAAATTAAATGAGAAGATTTAGAAGAGGGTAAAATTTGCAATCGCCGATGAAATCAGGCAAGTAATTGCTGCATGAATTTCCCCAATTTTTTTAATGCATTTATTATTAATTAAATTAATTTTATTTTTTGATTTGATTAATACTCATACCGCCTTATTTCCATGCAACGACAACATCTGAATGCTGTGAGTGATATACCTACTTCATTATCACGAACGGAAAAAAGCGAAGGCGCTCGGATGCAACTATTCGTGTCCTCAGGATGTCCATGTTGCATACGCAAAAATTTTTAGGCGCTCTAGTTTTCTTCAGCGTAATGTGCGGCTACGGTTCTTAGATCTCAAGGGTTTTCTCCGTTGCATGATCTATCGTGTCACCATGACATCGTCGAGTTCAAAAGAGTCGTGTTCCATTACGGTAGCGTTTCCGAAAAGTGCAAATTTTCCACCCATAACTTTTCTACAAAGGCGTCGAGAAAGTGAATCCCGCAAAATACCACCGTTAACATTTCCGCAATGGAGAAGTTGCAAACAAAAATTTTATTGCTTCATCTGAGAGTACTTTAATGAGCTGAGTTGAAGTATTTTTCATAATTTTTTTCTGACATGGGAAATTGGAGAAAAATAGATTTAAAAGTGAGAAAACTTACCGCCTTGTGACGTCATCTGGCGGCATTTTCCATTTAAACACATGTATTTTGGCGGATTAGGTTATTTCGTCACGGGCTTTCCTATAATTGTCCAATTTCGAAACCAAGGATATCCTTGTACTTCATTTTCCCAGCAAGATCATTTTAAAGATGAAATTCACAAAATTTCAGACACCTGCAAATTCTCTATTTGCATGAATTAGCATGATTGAACAACGCTGCCTTAGAGCTATATGACATTCGAATTCCGACGACTTCACTGTAAATACGATTGAAAATGCAACGTAGAAAACACTTGTGAACTAATAATCGCAGCCGCACGTTGTGTCTACGAAAACCAGAGCGCCCGCAATTTTTCGGGTATGCAACACAGACATCCCAAGAGCACGAATAGTTGTATCCAGACCTGGCTGTTGAAACAGTCGGAGCTCGCCTTCAGTTTTTAGCGCTTGTGATGAAAAATGTGTCATTGATTGCACTCATACGTCGTCGTTGCACAAATTTGAGAAACTTGAAAAAAGAGATAAGTAAATTAATAATAAATATATGAATAAAATGGAAAGTGATTATGCAGCAATAATTAGGCAATAATTCGCCTGACTATCAGCAATTGCACACTTGACCATCTTCCGAATCTTCTCATTTAATTTCCTTGGAAACAAGTAAAAATCGTATCCTATACAAGTAAATGCTATCTTACAGTAAACTTGCCGGGCCGTATTTTGCAAAAACAAGCGGAATCATGACCTATCGTAATAATCAAGATCTACAGGGTGACATGTTTTCTTGGATTTCAAAATTCCCTGACTTTTCGTATATTTTGAACATCAAGATCCCCAACTTTTCAGTGTTCCTTCTGGCATGGTGTCTGTTGAAAATTCTAATCGTGAGCAATTCTAAATGCAAAGTATCTTGAAAGTGAAAAAATGCAATATCTTGGCTGGAGGAAAAAATTTCAGCAGCGAAATTCCCTAACTTTTCCCAACTTACCACGGTTAGGCAAATTTTCTCTGGCAACCTTTAGAAACTTCAACCATCCCTTGTTGCCTATAATTTTCCTCTACACACTGCAGAGTTTTCTGTCCAAGCTACAAAATTGCATTTTTTGACCCAACTTGATGCTGATCATGCTACTAAGAATTTTGCCTCCAAGGTCCCTCTCTCGACGGATGTTTGCACTTGTATTTCACTGATTGTTGGTATTTTCATCAAACATCCAGATTGTTTTATTATTTGAATATTACTGTCTCAGGGTTGTCTACGGTCTGGAAAACCAGGAAAAGTCAGGGAATTCATGGGAGAAATCAGAGAATTTCTGGAACATTTACTAATCACTAAAACATTACTGATCTTCTAACTGTTTGCCCTTCTGGTCATTTGAAAGGCCTGTCATCTGTTAACCTGCTGCTGAATGCCTTTATCTATCATTTGATCTTTAAATGAGGAAATTTTATCCTAAGTTTAGCAAAAAATAGCGTAATTTGAGAGAAAAAAAGAAGGTGGAAATTTTCTTCGAAGGTCACGGAAAGTCAGGTGATTAGAAAATTTTGGAGTCAAGGAAAAGCAAAAATAGTCAGGGAAAATCAGGAAAATTAAAATTAAAAAATGATGGCAACCCTGGGTGCCCATTCATTAAGAAAATAGGGAGTTTTGAGGATTTCCAGTCTAAAAATGAAAATAACCCACAGATTTGCTTCCTTGGAAATTTAAAAAAAATATTTTATTGGTAATTATCAATTTTCTTAATGAACAAATACGAACGTACAAATTTTCCTAAAACAAGTAAAACAATAAAAGTAAGTAACAGTCCATTGGTTCAACAGAGTAGGGCTTATCCAAAATGAAGATATTACAAAAGGTTTATCACACAATCCGACAGATCAATCTTAAAAAAGAGGGTAAAAAGGATGAGCAGCTTGGTAAAAAATAGAGGTGATTGGTAAAATTGTTGTGGCGATCAAACAGGGGCTACATGTCAGGTCTCCTTTTTTTCCACCTGAAACGATAAAAAAAATAAGTTTATCAAAGGACTTGGTAAGTAAAATTTGCAGCTGAAAGACTTTGAAATCATACAGGGTGATCCTAAAGTCTCATGCCACCATCACCCAGCGTCAACCCCAGTAACTTCTGAACAAGTTGAGATAGAGACTTGAAATTACGCAAGTGCTCTTAGGTCAAGGGAAACGACTTTTGGGAGACCCCAAAACTTTAAAGAGACCGCCCTGGAAAGAGACAAGAACTGTAGGGGCCAAAGTGGTGGTATAGGACTTTCGGATCACCCTATAGGATCTGAGATCTGATGTTACGAAGTCTGAGGAGAAGTGCTGACTATTGAGATGCAGTTCATGAGCAATACTGGGAGCATTGAGAACACTGCCAAGCTAAGAGAGAACGTCGTATGAACCTTCGGGCGCTGCCAAATTTCCTCCGATAAAATTATTACTTTTTTGGAAAGTTATGAATTTGCTTCCTTGAAATTTTCAGACACTTTAGATCAAATTACAAACAAAATTATCTGAGAAATGGGTAGACAAATATTCAACAATTTACCTGAAAAGTAGAGATTTGCCGGGGGAAATTTGGCAATGCCTGAAGGTTCATACAGTGTTCTTTTTTAGTTCGGCAGAATAGCAGTGCATATTATCTCCAATAGTTTGCCGAAAAAAGGAAATTTTGAAAATGCATGATTCAGCAATTTTTCAATACTTGACAATAAAAACTGCAAACTCATCTTACTGCAGCCTGATGGTTGATATTTTGTGTTTGTCAGGTAGGCATAGATGACATACGTTAAAAGGCGGAGCATGATTAGTTGGCTATGTCTTATTGCTGCTTTATCGTGCCTTTGCCAGGTAGAATGTAGGACGTACTGTCGTAAACTTGAGAGATGCCTTTGGCTTGTCGTGAGTTCCATGCAACATAAGCACAATACAGCAGCGATAAGACATTGCCGACCAGGCACGCTCCGCCTTTTAACCTATGTCATCTATGTCTACCCGACAAACACAAAATTTCAACAATCAGGCTGCTGGTCTGCATCTCGTCTAACCCTTGAGGAAAGCTCCTGATTTTGTCGATGAAATTTGATGAAAACCAGTGATGATCGAGGCACTGGGAACATCTCTTGGTTGCGGAGTTTCAGAATCTTTGTTGATGTTTCATTCATTGTAAGGAGAGAGCATGCATTTCATTGAAATTTTCACAGAAATGTCTTCATGATTCTACAATGTGCTATCATTAAGATTCCGGAAAATCATCCATTGCAATTTTCTTTGAGACATGATTTAGCTGCAGAAATTCTGCGACGCAACCAAGTCCACAATTAAGATCACAGGAACACATTGCGGAAATGTTAGAAATTACAATCAAGGGAGGAAAGGGAGCTTGAGTCTGAACTGCAAAGCAAACAGCTGAAATCCAGAGTATTTTAAGGATATAGGAAAAATTGTGTACTTTTTGAGAGAATAAGAGTTTGCTCCTTCTTCAGCAGGTACATTGATAAAAATTGGAGAAGGGCCGCAAGTTCGGTCGAACGGGAGGAGGAGTACCAGTGCAGTCCCACAGTATTTTTTATACTGTGTTTTTTCTCACATGAAACAACCAGAGAAAAAAGAAAGAAGAATTCTTTAATATTTCCTTTTTCTCAGCTGGATTGATGACAAAAGAACAAGAAAAAGAAATGAACCAGATGATGAAATAAAGAAGACGAACGTTTTAAAACTTACTTTTCTCTTTCTTCCAAAGAATGACTTGTGATGCAAAATTTCCAGTAATTGGTAACAGGGTACTTTGTTAAATCTAATTCCATGTCTCCGATGGCTTCGAAGACGTCAAGGTCCAACTTGCAAGGGCCAGAACTGAAAAGAGAATAAGAGGAAATAAAAAACAAATTCAAGAAATAAAGAACATCAAATGTAAAAATTCTCAAGCTTTTGTTTCAAAAGGACTTTTACCAACTTTCTGGGAATTTTTTTAAGATCTTTGGTTTAAATATAAATTATTCGTCCATAAATTAAGTTGAGAAAAATTTAAAAAAATTCCCTGACGGTTGGGCCACCATCTGCTGAAATGCAGATTTTTCCAACAGCAAATAAAAAAAGGGAAGCATTACTCGTTTTTTGGATATCTACCAACTTGATGAAAAAAAATTCCTTGACTATACCAGGTTTTCCCGGACCAAAATGATTAAAATTCTTTGGTTTTTTGCATCAAATATTTGCACACATGAAAATGGACCATTTTGACATTAACTTCACTGCAAATGACAAACACAAGTGAACCTTTTCATTCAGGTATGATTCATAATTCATACCGTATGAATACTTGAATTAAATAAAATTGCAATTCTTTATTGAAGCTTATTTCTCTGTTTACTCAGAATGTAACTTAGAGAATTGAGCCCTGAACCAGATTTAAAACAGTTTGATGGCATGATCCACGTTGCTATTTTTTTAGATCTCAAATTTCAAGATTTTTCAAATTTTAAGTCTTTTTCATACTTTTTTCCTGATTTTCATTACCTGATAAAATTCCCTGACTTTTTCCTGATTTCCATGACCTGATGAAGTTCCCTGCCAATTCATGGTTTTCCAGACATGTAGACACCCATCCTGGCTTTCTATGTGGTGTAAAAATTGCAATTTTTAGGGATAAGATCTGAAATTTTGATGACTACGGTGCGGAACCACCAACCTCTGTTTGCAACATTGCAGACTTCCCATCATACTTTATTTTTATTTTTTTTGTGGAAAACTAGTCAGGGTGATTTCTTGAAAACTGACTTGACTTTTTTACTCTATTGGCAGAATATTCTGTTTAAATCTAAGCAATAAAGTTTGCTTGTTTCTTTTAGAAAAACTAAAATAGGGCACAAATTTTGAAACACCGCAATAAAGATTCGTAGTTTCGCATTTTAGCATTGATTTTGAGGTTCAAGGACTAGCGAATACTTTCAGAGATTGGAAAATTAGGAGAGGAAAAAATCAAGGACCGTTTAAGGTGGCAATGACCACAGAAACTTACTCGTCAATATAGAGCTCAGGAGCCAAAGCTGGCATGCTCATGGGCTCTATGTCGTCATTTTTCGTTTTTACGGAACAAGTTGTGTCAACTGTATCCGTTGGCGCTGTAGGCTCGTACCACTCCTCTTCAGACTCACCACTGCTTTCTGAGAATTCAAACCCAGGTGGTGAGCTTGAACCACTGTGCTCTGCAATAAAAAAAATAAAAAAAAGAGGTAAAATACATAACACTGTCATTATCATGCACTTTCATTTCCATAGACTTCAGTTTCGTTTGGAATGTAATCTCAAGTGTTCGAAAATTTCAAGGAAAGATATTCAAAAATATTCATGACTCTCATGGAAAAAAAATGAATTAAGAAATATTTGGCAACATTTAAATGATTACAGAGCATTTTCCACAGTGCAGCAAAGTTCAAGAGGAGGAGATGAAATGAGCATATGTACCTTCATTTTGGCAGTTGGATTTTTCTTCTGGATCTTTTCCAAGAGACGAGATGAGAGCTGATACACGCCTTTGATTGAATTTAAAACCTGACAAAGAAAAATTCAAAATGAATGCACTTACAGCTAAACATCTGGTATTAAATGTCAGTAAATGACAATAATTAAGGCATACTTGAGAAGAAGTCATTGCGTCATATAAGACATTGTCCAGATGGACTTTTGGACAGTGATAGACTTAACCATCCACAGGACTTTTTCTTCGACAAAATTTATTGCAGGGGACAAATGGGATACTGAAAATGCTTGTAATTAACTTGAGAGAGAGAGGAATCAACATTTATAGTTTAAATTATGATTAAGTGATTGAGACTTTCCTTTCAAAAAAAATAAAAACTTGAAATCAGCAAACGTCAACTTAGCTAACGAAAACGACCTTTCCTCTTTGGCAACTTGTCAGAGTTTGTTTTGACAAAACTTCCCCTCTTGTAGAAGACAGATGGAAAAAATTCCTTTATCATGGAACAAACTAAAATTAGTTCACCGTTCAGTTTAACTGAAATGTTGCTACGTACTATTCCACGATCTGTTCCGATGTCGTCTAGGAGGTGAAATGGAACTTTTGATGAAGGCACACTGGCAATGCTCCGATAACTCCCACTGATCTTGAACTTCCGTTTCAGCTAAAAGAGAGCAGTTAGCAGAGAGGGTTGCATCGCCTGAGTCCTTCCCAAGAAAAGCACTCAGAATAGTCGAACACTGCTGTATTAAACATTGTAATACTGTTTCATCTTGGATCTTCAATCTACTGTTTCGTGATGGTGGCGTTGAACAAATTTCCATTGGCTCACTGCTATCACTAGACAAGGAAAAATTGAGCAGACCGTTAGTACCTGAGCAAAATGTGTTTAAAAGGGACGGCAACCTTAAAAACAAGTTTGGCTAAATTGACAGAGAAAAGTGTGCAATGAACAATGCCGAAATCTGCTTGTGAATATCTGCATTCGTTGAGCCCCTATCACGAAAAAACAGCTGAGCTCGATACGTCATGAGCTCTGTCTCACATTTCGCAGTCTGCACTCTGCATTCTGTCTCTGATGTCAAGTAGCCAATGAGTGCTCGCGACAAGTTATTAGTTCGCCTCGATCTCGCTCGTTCCTGGCAGACTCCGCAACTGCACCGGGAGCGCATGACGTCACCAGTCAGACTTATAATCTTTCATATCTCTGCTGATTTTGCGAATTTTTCATTCGGGACAAAGCTATTTTGCTTCTCTCATCTTCCCGCTTCAATTTTTAATACTATCTCATTTTCGATTTTAGTGTTACCGTCCCCTTTGAGAAATATTAATCTCTGTATAAAGAATCAAAGTTAGGCATGTTATCAGCATTGTATTTAACACAGTGAAAACAGCACACAGCGTCTGGCAAAATGCTAATGTTCTTCTTTGAAGTACAAAAGAGGGTTGCTACAGTATTTATAAAAAGAGATTCCCTGACACATTCTGGCGAAATTCCCTGACAATTGAGGATATGCTAGATGATTAAAAAGACATAATTAGAGATAGTTTTCAGGCAAAATTTGTTGTTCGAAACATCGAAGTCATCCTAGAAAGCAAACAAAGGTGACTCAACAATTATTACCTAACATTCTCCGGTATTCCCTGACAGTGGCAACCCTGACAAGAATATTTTCTATAGATATACAGGAGTAAGTGTTTCAAATCTCTAATCTCTCACCCACTGCTTTGGGTACCACCAGTAACCATACTTGCGAGTTAGTAACACAGTTTTTCCTCTGTTTGAGTTAGTGTAAATAAACAACTCCAGGTGAGGTAGCCTGCCTCATTAATATCAACTGTTTGACACATTTTTAACCATTAGTTATCTCTCACGTCAAGGGCACTCATACATTTCTTACATTGGGGCTCAAGTTATCGAATAGCATAACTCCACTGTCATTTGGGAAAAGTCCTTGGTGCGCAAATAAAGGAGGGGTATAATATAGGGGTATAGTATAGTATAGTATAGTATAGTATAGGGGTATAAATAAGGGCCGTTTTTGGGCCTGAATTCCCTCAACCCTACGATTTTTTGCTCTTTACAGGTAATCATTTTACAGAATGCATAATGATTTTGTCATTTGCGGTCTTTGACTGGGTATAAAACTGACATAAATACGCATCTAAGGACCAATTTCGGCGGAAAATGTGGGTTTCGCGAGTTTGCGGTCGAGTACAAAAAAATCCGCAATTTTCCCCAAAATTGGCCTCTATTAACCCATTGACTTATGATTCAATTTGACCCTGCCGGGCCAGGAATTACGATTTAATTTGGCGGAAATCAGTAACTTTGAACACTTCAAAATAATCCAGAAATTCTTTCTCTAAGGGTGAAAATTGACACAATAAGCATTCACAATACAACGTTTGAGAAAAATGGTGAAAACTTAGAACAAAATGATTCTTTTCTTGTGGTTTATATTTGTCAAAGTCGCAAAAATCGCAAAATCAGCGAAAATCAGAAAATTTTGAGGTCATTTCGAGTGCAGACGCACAGTAATATGAAAATACCGTAACAAAACAAGAAATTACCGAACACAATAAGTCGTAGGGTGGCCACACTACTCATATAAACATTGATGAGAACGCAATCTACCAGAGAATCGCCGAAATAACGCAAACAATCGACGGACAGCTCTGAGCCGTCTCTTCAGATCGGGCCCAGCGCACGGCGGACGGCTGGGAGCCTTCAATTTAAGTCAATGGGTTAAAGGCAGTATTAAATTCGGGAAGAGACTGCAAATGACCAAATTATGACGAATTCCGTAGAATATTGCTGCTCTTCAGTGAATAAAAAATTATAGAGTTGAGGAAAATAAGCAAGGATGGGCCTAAAAACGACCCTTATCAATACCACTCTTTTTCACGCTTAAATGTACTGGATGAATACATTACATTTAAATGGCAACCTACGTGTCTAGTAGTCCTTCTAGATCCTTACAGACATCACTAAGCTTTTCCGGATAATCTAAAAGGTAACTGACGATTCTTGTTGCCAATCTGTGATGTAGCAAGGAAAACTGGACACCATTGAATGCTGAGTCATCAATATAGTTGCCGATTAGAGAGCTGATATGTTTCACTTCTTGGAGTAGATAGGTTTTCAGCGCATTTTCTGCGGCAAATTTTTTCGAGTTATTGTTGCTTTGATTTGAAAGGAGAATGTCACCAATTCTTTTTGCAAAAACCTGCAAAATAAAAACAAAAATATTGTTTCAGCAGCTCAAGGATGTAACCGGTGTGCTAAGAGGCTGGTAGACGTTCTTGGAAACACAAAACACTGTGCGTTTGATGGTGTTTATATGGTTTTTATAATTCAAACATAGGATTGTTAGATAGATGATTTCTCTTCTAAGAACACAGCAACATGCCTGGCTTTCCCCTTCATTGATAAGGACCGATTGCATTCTAAATCGCATTAGGGTCGTTCTAAAAGACTAAGATTGCCATCGAAAATTTTTTTGGACGACAACAATAATTTCTGAATTCTAAATTGTTGTCCGACAAAGCACATACTTTGTTAAAACTGAGTTTGACAGCAGGTTGAATAAAATGAATTTTTTCATTTATTTCTGGTTTTTGTGGTGCTTGCGCCAATTGGAAAATGATTGAAAGACAGTAAGTTGGAATTTTTTAGCCAACTTGCATTAAAAATCAGCATGAAGCTCATTTGTAAAATGATTGTCTCGTACATCAGAAACTTCTTTTCACCATAAGGGATGACAGTGAACAGTGCAGAAAGGAGTCAGCTCATAAGGCATAGTTCCCAGAAATAAAGTCCAAAAAAATTCTTTTTTTAAACTGAAAATCATTTGTAAAGAGGCATACTTTGAAAACAATAAAAATACATAGGGTGTCCCAAAACAACTGAGAGTAAGTCTGTATTTCAGAAACAATGATAGATATTGAAACGCGGTTTGTGAGAGGTTGTAGCACATATCCTTAGCTATCAAACGAGCTCAAGATTAGCTCATTTGGTCAAAATTTCGCTGAGTTACAGCAATTTTTCGGAGGCGAGTAAAAAATAACCCTACAGGATTCTTGAGTATTTTTTTCCTTGTCTGAACCGTTGTTCCGAGAGTCGCGCGGTTGATCGCAACTTTGCGGATCATGTTGGCACTGGTCTAGATGCAAGTTCTAACATACTTGCATGTGCTTTCATTGCATATCAGAGTTTTCTTCAACTTCCCAGCTCAGTGAAGCCAACATTGTCTAGTGTTAATGACACTTTCCTCCGCCGCGCCGCAGAAATTGACAGCCGGCCGCCATGCGGAATCAAAGCCGCCGACTCGCGACCCTCGGAAAAAGCTGCATGCCACCGATAAATGGTGCTCTCCCCAAGTCGATTTTCTCCATAAGCAACTGACATCTCTTTCACAGTATCAGAGGCAGTTAAACTTCGGCGAACACAGTAACGGATGGCATAACGTTGCTCTTGTTTCAGCTCCGCGGGCGAACTCATTGCACCAAACGAGAACACGTGTCATTAACGCTAGACAATGTTGGCTTCACTGAGCTGGGAAGTTTAAGAAAACTCTGATATGCAATGAAAGCATATGCAAGTATGTTAGAACTTGCATCTAGACCAGTGCCAACATGATCCGCAAAGTTGCGATCAACCGCGCGACTCTCGGAACAACGGTTC
Organism: Bemisia tabaci; assembly: GCF_001854935.1. Taxonomy (NCBI): domain Eukaryota; kingdom Metazoa; phylum Arthropoda; class Insecta; order Hemiptera; family Aleyrodidae; genus Bemisia; species Bemisia tabaci. The sequence goes on along the minus strand of NW_017547330.1, from coordinate 1,406,314 downwards.
AGACAAGGAAAAAAATACTAAAAAATCCTGTAGGGTTATTTTTTACTCGCCTCCGGAAAATTGCTGTAACTTAGCGAAATTTTGACCAAATGAGCTAATCTTGGGCTCGTTTGATAGCTAAGGATATGAGCTACAACCTCTCACAAACCGCGTTTCAATATCTTTTATTGTTTCTGAAATACAGACTTACTCTCAGTTGTTTTGGGACAGCCTATGTATTTAGCCTTTAAAAGGCTCTTCTCTCAAATTTTGTTTATTACTTTCAGTAGATGTAAACAACCACAGTTAGACTTTCATTTCAATAATGACTAAAAATAATAAATCTCTTATGGAGTTTCATTTTCCCCCCCAAAAAAAAACCAACACGCTGACTTTGCGAAGAATCATAAGAAAATAGCATTTTGCTGAAGTCCCACTGAAAAACTCATAGAAACAAATAGTTACTTTTGAAAATATGAAACCATCAAAATTTGGTAAGGTTATGTAATTGTGAGTTCTTCGAATACAACTTACCAGGCAAGACTTCTCAACACATAAATAAGGCATATTAGTAGATGATGAAGGCAGTTCATTGGCTGAACACATATTAGGAGTCTCAAGCTTTGATTTTTCTTGAGATTTCCAAGAATCTCCATTCACCAGACTTGAATGCAGGCCTTGAATGTCATCCTCAGTCTTCATATTTGGTTCCTGGAGAGCTTCGGGCACGGGGGAATACACTTGCAATTTTTCGAACTCTGAACAAAGCTCCGACATAGGACTAACCTCATTGGTGTTTTGGGAAGATACTGGTTTTTCTGATTTACTAATACTTTTTCTAATTTTCTCTCTAAGTTCTCTGTACCTAATTCCTTCTGACTTTTTTACTTTTTCTCTAATCAAATTTGTTAGCACTCCTTTTGACTTCCGCTGAAACAAGCGCACATCACAAACGTAAAAAACAAGAAAGTGACCAATCTGGTTACTCACTGTAAGAGTTTATGATCTTCTCACAAAAAACATTTGAGGTTGTTGACAGTAAAACTTGTCAAAGACTCTTCAACTTTTTTAGAATGCGCCTGGGTGCAGAAAGTTCTTAGCCTTCCCACTTCTTGAACTGGCCTTCTCATTTTGAAAAACCCTTTTCTCCAATATTTTCAAAGCTACAACTTTTTTTTCGTCTTTTATTTGATATCACATGTTACATTGATAAAAATATGCTTTAGAAACCTGATTTTATCGGAATTGGCACACAGAAAGTTTGCTGTTAAAGCGAAATTTCACTTGGGTGATTATGAGAAACATCACTCTAAAAAATCTCGAAATTCAACCAGCATCGAATTTCTTGGATTCCAGAGTCCTTAGAGTCCTTCACCAAAATTATTGAGGGGTTTGAAGGACAAAGCGCGTAAGTGCAGTTCATAAAAAAGTTGAGATATTAATGATTTCAAGTAAAACTAGTCTTGATGCATATTCTGTGAAAAATTCGCTCCCAAATTCCAATTTTCAAGCATTAAACAGTCACTTTGAACTTTCTATCTGCCATAAGGATCCTAGTAATTTCAAAACTTCAAACACTTATTTTCATTTTATTACAGATATAACAGGGACCAGAAACATAATTTTTTAGCCTTTTTTTTTCTTAGATTTTTTAATTTTTCATTTTCGATGGTTGATAATGACTAGGAGACCAGTCGAAACGTCCGGTGTTTTGTAAATTATTGGGTTATTCAGCCTTGTCCCCGCCTTTTCCTATCCTATTTTATACTTCAGTACACATATATTTATTGATTATTGAAATTGATAGACGAAGTGATAGACAAAAAAGACAAAGGGAAAATGGAGCGATTTCATTGATTGGACCAGATTGGTTTTGTAGACTAAGGGGGAAATGGTGGACCAACCATAGGGTCCTTCGTGGGTTGCCTTCAGTTAGTCTATTACAACCAATGCCCACTTCTACCAATAGGATCCCTCCATTTTCTCTTCCTCTATCACTGTCTATCGATTTTGCTCACTACTGACTTTTTGCTTGGTGGCAATTCCGCTCTGAAGAATAAAATATATTGAAGTTACCTTTTCAAACCTATTCTGGAGGTAAGCCTCTAATTTCGCTAGACCATCTTTGCTTTGAAGATCCACAAAATCTTTCAGAAAAGGCCAGTATTCTTTCCATCCAATATTCTTCTCTTTAGCTAGACACCTGTTGAATAACAGTTTAAACGGAGTTAGAGAATTAATTTTAGGAATGTATTAAATGTTTTGATTGCTCATCTATGACACTATATCTACCGATAGGGAAACAGCAGAAATGATTATCTCTGTTTGCAGCCATGTACACTTTTTATCATACATACTTCATTTTTGGAATAGAAAACTACTATACACCATTCCTTGAAAACTCCAGTGATTTTTCTTCCCCACCTTAAGAATATTCTATGAAAATTTAAAGCTATTACATTGAGTCCTCCTCCTTCCAAAGAATAAAACAGAAGCAGAAGTTTTAAAAACATGGCAATTAAAATACTTGTTTGCATGTTTTTGTAGTTTTACTTTAACTTAAGCGCATCTTAAGACATTTCATAGTTCAAAAGTAAAGGTGCCCAATTAAAATTTGAGAAATTTTAACATATCATAGAGTTTAATTACATTGTTGAGGAAAATAATGTAGATATGGATAATAATGTACTGACTCCTTCAAGGGATGATACCTGTTTTTAGAGACACCAAAGAAAATTTTGGAGCGTTTTCTGTAAAGTTTGCATGAATTAACACAACTGCAAATTGTTTTGATTCAGTTTCTGAAAAATAATTTGGAGGATGGTGCTCACTTTAGGATTACTGTTTTCCACTAATCTAAACTTCTAGGAGACATGATCAAGATCTTAACCAGCTCAGACCAAAATTCATTGAGATACGATAAGAATATCAAAATCATCTAAAAATGTTTTCATCATAAAGTTTAAAAAAGTTCAGGGAATAATGGCAACGGATTTTAAACTCATTGCCCTCAAAAAAATTAAAGATTATTTGCTGTGTAACTGTTTGGAATAATGGTAAATTTGTTTTCCTCACCTGCCAACTTTTTCTAGTCCTCGATCAAGATCACCTAAAATGATACGACGCGCAGGAGAGAGTCCTGGAGAACTAGGTGAGAGTACTGCTCCAGAGCGAGGCGTACTCGGAGAGCCAGGACTCTGAAAATTACGCGGCGGTGTTTTCCACTGCTTCTTAAACATGTATGCTTGATTATATGCCATGGGACCTGCTAATGCTTTAATTTCTAGTTTTGGACTAATAATATCTTCATGGTCATTCTGAAAAGATGGGATGGAAAACTTTGAAATTAACACAATTTTATGGATGGAAACAAAATCGGAGATGAGATCATCTGTCAAGGGAACAGGAATTTCTGAGTTGTTATTTGATTGCCTTGCTTCAGCACTTTGTCCTCATGACTAATTTTCCAACTCCTACACAATTTTTGCAGAATTTTCCTGGTTTCCTAAAAATTCCTTACTTTCTTCGGAATTTCCACAGAAATACTCCCATGGTTCCAAGGAAAAGGTCATCACTATTCAAATATTTCAATCAATCATCCACCATGCCAGAATTGCATTTTAAGATACAGCATCATCTATACTTCTATTATCTGTTAATTTTCAGGTTAGAAACTATTGATTTCAATGAAAAAAAGTAAAAGAAAAAACCCATTCAGGTTTTTTTCTTTTAAGCTTCTATATGCATTATATTTCTTGGAAAGAAAGAATAGAAGAATACTGAGGGCAACTACTTTGTGAGACTTGCTAAAATGTTTCTGTTCAATCAAACGTCCTCTTCACAAACTCCAAGCAAAAGATTCCCTGTTTTTTTTTTAAAAAAAAAACCTTAACTACATAATTATCAAGGTCTACAGTTATAAGTCTAGAGCTATAAGGGGCCACTCATGAGGTATGTAACACTAAACTTCGGATTTGTCGACCCTCCCCTCATATCGCTTTTGTGATGTGGGCCCCTATTTTTGACACAAAAACAAAAAGACGTAATGCTCTCTTCAATCTCCCCCACCCCTTCCTGATCATTACATGCATATCTTATGAAAGGCTCTTAGGACAGTTCACATAAGAAAAGATTTTCTATGAAATATATACTCCTGAACTCGTTTCAACCAAGAAAAACTTACTCTACGGATGAAAATGGATAATTTTACAAGGAAGAGGCGAACGATACCTGATAAACTGGACTGGTTGGAGAAAATGGTTCACCGATTTTGGGTTGACATGAGTTATCCTCACTTCGTAATACAGGAACGTAAAAGGGGTCCGTTAGTAGGAGACGGATCTTTTCTATTTCTGAGGCCGGAACATTCTGCTCTCTTGAAGCAATTATCTGAGGACAGAGAATATGTCAACATGAAGGAATAAGAATTGAAACGAGAATATTGGTACCAAGTAACGAAAAAAATGAGAGGAGAAAAAACGGGAATTTCAAACATGTGTATCAAAAGGCATAGAATTTAAAGGATTCAGGTAAAATAGCACTTTTCAGGACCCTCAAATGCTTCTTTGTACTTGTCATGATCCAACTGCCTGCTGGCTGATTATTGAAATTGATAAACAAAGTGATAGACAAAGACATCGGAAGTACAGAGCGATCCTATTGGTTGAAATGAGTGGTTCCTATCGACTGAGGGAGAAAATGATTTACTAACTACAAGGTCTCTTGTATAGGTTGCCGTTAGTCTATTACTTACCTCCTTCGTACATTGCAACCACCCGCTTACACCAATAGGATCCGAAAGGAGAGGAAATAGAGACACTTATATCATAATTCTTAGATTCACACCTTGTCTAATGGTTTATCCGAGAAGCACACAAAAAACAACAAAATATCAAAAACAAGTGAAGCTGCCAGAAAAACAAATTTTCATTATCTTTTCCATACAATTCCCTGACCTGATGAGCGTTTCTGATTATTTCCGGTTTTACCTTTTTACCGGAGCTATAGACACCCGAATTGATCTGTCCAAGAATACTCACATCTAGAGGAGTTTGATTGTACTTATTTGGCCTGTCTTTCTGGCACTCAGGGTATGATATGAGAACTTCAACCACACCAGTTGCAGCGTGCTTGGAAGCGAAGTGAAGCGGTGTTTCCTGAAGCGTTTTATCAGGTGTGTTCAAATACAAGTCCAGCAACACAGATGCACATTTCACATTAGACTTATCATTTGCCTCTGGCCCATATAACCTCACATATGTGTTTGGATCTGAAACTGTCTTCAAAATAATGCTTGCGATTTCAGCATTTTTTGCTTTAGCAGCTATATGTAAAGCGTTATACCTTGGTCCTTCCTGAAAAAGAAATAACCATGATGAGAGAAGAAGCAAGAATGGAATAATCAAGTTTACCGGTTCATAGTCATCAATGAGAGGTATTTTTATTAACTAGTTGATTGTTGGTAACTCTGCGAACTGAGATGCTTTAAACACAACAGTATCTTCATAGGCTGAAATTTCTAGCAAGTTTTCAGGATGAATTCTGTCCATTCTTTGATAAATTTCATGCCATTACAGTGCATATTTTGTTTTGTTTTTGAAGTACGTAAAAAGGTTAGGAAAAAATCAAGTACAATCATGTATTTTCAAATATCTGCACAAACCACGAGACTTCAAAGATGTTTACTGTGTTAAGATGAACTTTTGATGATAATAGCCTTTAATTTAGGCTGTATCTCGAAATCAATTGATAAGTGTTACAAGGATCCACAGCATGGGATATCAAAAATATGTCAGATAATGTAGACACATGGGTAAGAGGAGTCACACTTCGAAACAAGCAAAAAAATTAGATTTCAAAAGTCCGTTTCTTTTTGGTACAATGATCTGAAACTCATCATGCAAAAAGAGCAATCTCCTTTAAACTCATCAAGGAAACTAAGCATTCTAGCGATGAGAGCTGAAAATTTAAAAGGTGAACTTACTTTTAAAATACACGGAAAAGAACAAGAGCCAACGAGATACCGAGGATTTAGGGTGACTAGTTCTTGAACTTTGGAAACATTGCAGTCTTCCAGGTATTTTTTGAAAAGTTGAAATTCTTCCCTGCTGATGGACCTCAAATTTAATGCTGACCGCTTTTCTGCAAAAAGGGCATCTGACGACCACGTGGGATCACCTTCAGAGCCATTTTCCGCAAAATTCTTAGCGCTTTGAAAGTCATCAAAATACTTGAACCTTGCAGCTTTATATTTCTTCAAAAGAGGAAGTATTTCTACGGCAAGTTTATACACCTTCTTGTAAGCCGCTGCAAACAGAGAAATCGAAATAAGATACATGGAATATTTAAAAAAAGATCTCTGGGTTCATAAAGAGTTTCTCGGATATATTGAGACAAAAATCGGTTACATAGCTTAAAGCTCATTCTTGCAGATAAAACCAGAGTATTTCTTACTTTTGGCTGGTAAAATTCTAATTTTTTTATCTAATAGGGCCAAAAGGAATTTTTGCAGGGTTCTGATGCGATTTTCCCTACGTAAAATTTCATTAAAAAAAACCAAAAAGTTCATTAGGAAGTTAAATAAATCATTTCTAAAGGGAGAAAAAGCAAATCAAAATCCGATCAATCAAAGCTGACCGCAGAGTTAACATAGCAGCCTGAAGCTGAGTTCAGCCAATCAGTAGACACTGTTTTCCCTTGCCTAATTACGTTATCCTAGCACACCAAAAATATCCTCTCAAACAGGTCCTATTTTAGGCATTTTCAAAACAGGGTTCGTTTGCCACTTCGGGTTAACTCTTTGTGGTTACAATTAATTGTCCCTGTTCACCTCATTGCAACAATATGCTTACAATGATGCCAACATATCGAGTAGTTCCTTTGGTGACCACTAGGGCTGCAGCATTTGTTAAGCAGGTCAACTTGGGTCCGTTCGACGACTCCAAAGTCCGCTAAACTTTATGTTGGGTCAGGCCTGACTTATGACCAGAACATGGAAAATTTTTTGTTGGGTCACGCCCGACAGTCAACGACAAAGTGTTAAAATTAATCTGACGAAATTCCTGGAAGCTTAGTTCACTCTTGAATTTCAGAAAATAAATCGAAAAAATTCATACAGCTGACCCATCACCGAGGCAAAAATAAGCTACATCGCCAACAATTAAAATTCATTATTGCTGAGCAAGACGGCAGTAAGTATTTTCTTGGAGAGTTGAATTCTAATTTTTAAAACTAATTTGCCTGTAATAAATCTCCTGAACAAGTTCCTTCTTTGCACTACCTTGCTAAGGAAAAACGTCGTACAAACGTTAGCAGGTTGCCAAACGAGCCCAGATAAGAGATTCATTGTTGAGAAACTTTCAGTACGAATTTTTTACCTCCAAATTTGTCTAAATTTTCTATTAAATTGCTAATAAAATTCTCTATGAAATTGAGTGAATTATATCCACATGTTTTTAAAAAAAAAATTGTGTTTTATCAAAGGAAAGGCAATGTTTGAATGCCCATACAGAGTTTTTCTCAAGCACGGCAGGACAATAGGGTCTCTTTTCTGTGACTGTTCTTGAATTCAGACTGAGATTGTAGTGATGAGAGAAGACAACTTATCACCGCAGAAATCTTTAGCGAGGTATAAAAAGACTAATCTCTAACATTATTATTTGAATGCGGATAAGGTGGTAAACCAAGAGTGATAACAGGAAGGGGGAATTCCAGTACGTGTTAGCTCACACTGTGCACAAGTTTAGTAAAAAACCCCTTCAAGCCCAGATGCATAACAGAGCAGTCTTACAAGATAAATAATTTTTAAAAATAATTGTGGACGGCAAATATTTGCGAAGCAATAGGAAGAGTCTATGGATCATATGCAGACTCTATTCGAAAAATTCATCCGGACTGTTCACAAGATATTTCACGACTGTGGTTCACAATGGGATGATTGGATCACAGTAAGTGCCTTTATGTCTAATTTTGTTTATTTAATGATGGCGTGAGCTCATACACATTTCTGAATTAAACCGTGTTTGATCTTATTATTCAGTTTTCTGACTAAAAATGTTTAAGTAGGGGCCATTTGTAAAATACGTAATGCTCTGGGAGAGGGGAGTTTGAGGAGAGCATTGTGCAATTTTGTTTGGACATGTTGAAGGATAGGGATCTACGCCAACGAGGCATTACAATGGGGTGGAGAGGGGGAAGGGGGAATTTAAAATTCAAAATCTAGTGCTATGAATTTTATGAATAGCGCCTTAATTGATTAGGCAAAAGTTCATGTACAATTCACTCCTAGAACTAAGTATATTTACGTACATCTATCGTCAGCTTCAAGATCATTTGGATCGAGATACAGCCCGATAAATCCATCATCTTTATTGTTTTGTGCTTCATTTGAGTCCATTGTCAAAATTTGCTGACGCTCAGTGGCATACCTGAAAATTAAATCCCAAAAAAACTGTTTTTATTTTGAAACAAAAGCCAAAAGTACAGAGCAAAATAAAGTTGGAGTATTTACCTAGTTTTGGACTGTAGAGTAGAATTTCTAAGTTCATACAGAGGAAATTACGGGTTGCTTTTGGACCTGAGATACTGGTTAGTCAAGAAATACAGATTTGATATCTGAATAAAAAATAATAATGAATCTCATAAAAATTACATAAGAACTCAGCTTATTGAATGAAATACTTGAACAACTAGTCTGAACTTGGTAGGGTAAGGTAGGTATACATGACACTCTGTAAAAATTATTTTTGACAGTTGGGACAAAGAATTAATTGAAAAGTTCAAGGTCATGCATTGAGAGGACCTGCTGTGAAAAGTAATGCGAGTTTAGAATGATGACTTTGGTGATGAAGTAACGAATTGCACATCTGTGAAAACAGTAGATTGTGGTCAGCTTCCGCCGGCTGTTTCAAGAATAATTTCCTATGGAAACTATCACAGCTGAATCAGTGTAATTAAAATAGACGGTCATATTATCAACACATGCGATCACATGATAGTCAGTTGGAGGCAAAAAATAGGTAGCCAATCACTTCTCTCTACCGCCCAACTATCAAACAATAACTTTGTAAAAATTCCTTATCAACAAATGCTGTTTTGGGCATCTGGTGATAAGCCAGTGCATTTTCACTCAGCCAGGTGATAAATAAATATCTCAACATTTTTTATTAGACATTTTTGCATCCATGGTAATCATTCATGCATGACTGACTGACAATGGTTTCAAGTGATGAGAAGGTGGACCTAATATTCGTTTCCACCTGAATACTTCATCGATGTAAAAAGTCAGTTCTTGGAAATGCTTATTGTTGGCATCATGGGGATGGTTAGTAAATGATAACAAATAAGAGGCATTCTATGATATTCATACAACATCTTCTCTTCTGTTGACTCTGACAAGTTCTTAGCTCAAGTGCTGAAAGCCAGTGCATGCATAGAGGTGGTTACATCACCAACTTAATTAGGTATGTATCCGAGACTGTACTCAAGAGTTGGGGGCTGGAACGTCCACAAAAAGGGGAGATTATTAGTGATAAAATAACTTATTATGAAGGATGAAAATGTAAAAAATAATTTAGTTTCAAACAAAAGGTAAATGAGCGGGAGAAAAACGTATATAACCTTAACACAAGTCGACTAAACAAACCCGTCTTTAACAGTTGACACGGGGAATTGATGAACTTGAAATGAGGACTGAGCAAATGACCTGACCCTCGGACACAAAGTTTCCACTTTTACAACATTATTAGTGCGAATCCTAAAGAGTTAAAAGTTAAACTTTGAAGAACTACACAAGTCGAAAACTTCGAAAAGTTTTGTGTTTACGTTTCACAACATCTCACCAATCAACGGCTGATAACGGTTTTTGTTGATGACTTTCGATGTATCGACTTTATGAATCGAAATCAGGGTGCTGTGATTGGTTGATTGATTGATTATCCTTTTGCCTTTCCTAGAGCAATACCCCCTAGACTGACCATACCTAAACATTCGGAACTCATCTGTGAGTGTGTGAGTGCATCAGGTTGTGAGTTTTTACACAGGACCTTATGGGACGAAGTGAATAAGTGAAATTAAGAGCAACATGAGATGACTGGTGGCCTTAAGTGATCGTTTCTTGGAAGTATAATATTCGTGGAACATCTATACCAAAAATTTGCCACTGAATCACTTTCCTGGCAGAGAATTTAAAACATTCAAGTGGATAACCACATCCCCCTCCCCTCCTCCCCATTCCCTTGACGGATGCAGTCCCTATGTAGTATGTACTTCCACTATTAAAATTTTTTTTTTTCCACCCAGAAACAGATTCCGCCGCCGAAGTTAAATGTATTCAAGGCCTTCATACTTGAAGTTTAAGGGAAAAAATTCTTGCCCCGTCAAATTTTACTCTTAGGAGACAAAAAAAGCTTTTTTCAGGTTTTCCCCATAAGAGCCGTGTAAAACGTTACAACCAGATGTATTTTAACCTCAAAGCAATGTTTAGGTATGGTCAGTCTAGGGGGTATTGCCTAGAGTCCGGGACTCTCGGGACTCTAGCCTTTCCCTGTTTTCTGCTTGTGTGTGTGTGTGGAAACTGAGTTGATGATAATAGTTTTTGCGAGTTGGAGGAAAAGCCAGTCGCGTTAGATTGCTTTATCCATTTTCCTGTAAAAGTGCGCGATCGGGCGAGCTGTGGTATTACCAGAGAAAAGTGGTTGTGAAAAAGCATTGATTATTCATAGTTTCTGTGATCCGGTCTCATCGAAGATCTCTCTTTACTCGAACATCCAATCCTTATCAATCAACCTGTACCTGTCCGAACCACGTCGAAGGACAGTCTCGTTGTTGCTGCAATTTTCGTGCGAATGTTTCAATAGCCTCGAATTTTTACTACCTACTGTGCAGTTCAATGTTCTTATGAAGTGTGTGAACCCCTATTATGTACCTTGCAAGCACCTACTAAGCGTAGCACGAGCTGGATGAATGGGTTATCAACCTGAGGCCCCAAGTAACTTGATATACACAGCATTTTTTGTTTAGATTTTGCAAACCTCATGTGCTCCATCTGTGATAACGCATTATCTCTCAGTAGTTTAATTTAAGATGACCCCTTACCTGCTCTGTCTGTATCTGCTTCAATATGTGTCATCGGCTCTTGCTGAACTTGAGCCGCTAGAAAATGTTGGCGAAATCCTCCTCACCACATCAAAGGTAAATGTCCCCAAAATTCTTCTATGTACTCTTAACAAATCCTTCTAAAGGACCTGTACCTTTGCTGCTTTTGAATCTGGTCATATTACTAGCTAAGTCATTAACTGTTCAGGGGTGCAAAATGTTCACGATCTGGCGAGATACGTCTCGTGGGTGAATGGTGTACACTGTGGTGGTAGCTGCACTGACTCTTAAGTTTGACAGTGTTGATTTTTTGTCCGATTTACTTCAATCGCACCGATTTTTGTTGAAATTACTTCTATCTTGCTTTACTTTAGTCAAATTTACTTCAACTGAGCTGATTTTCTGTCAAAATTACTTTGACTGCGCTGTGTAATAGTGCGTTGGGAAAATTTGTGTTTTCCTGGTGAAAGCGTACACTAATAAACTTTCTGCACCCCTGTAACCGTTGAAGGTGATTCATCATGGTTTCTGGCGTCGCCGAACTGGTGTTCGACTCATAGCATTGATTCGGATAAAAACCTGCAGAGATATTTTACTAAACGAATACAATATATTGCACACCTGTTTCGACCCCACCAGAAACCACGACGGATCACCTTAAGAAGAAAGGTACTCGATGAGAAAACCGCAAAACCAAATGAGACTGAATTCTATTATCTGACTCCATTCTACTTTGATAGTGTTAAGACTAACTAACATGGATGAAACATAACCCACATTATAAAGTATTAGGCTGGCAAAGGATTCAGATTCTGTAATTATACCCCTATTTATGTAATACAGTCATATTAAGAATCGTATTCTTGCTTGAGAGCAAAATTTTATCGGATCCCCAACTGTTCCACATGTAAGTGGTACATTCCTATATCAAAGCTGAAAGCGTGATCAATGATTCTCAAGCTAGAAATTCTCAGCTCTCAGCCACTTGGCTGACTGCTGGGTATTCTTTCCTGCCCCTTTATCTTCATCATGTCTAGGTTGCTTTGTATATCTACGCTGCCATTGGCTGCTGGAACACTACGCAGCCGTGACCTGCAGGCCCGCTACAAGGGGGGGATACTGGGTCCCTGGTCCCAGGGCCCGTGCTGCCCCTGACACACTACTTCGAATTCTCATAGGGCCTTCAATGGGGCCTAAACCTTAAAACTGGCACCAGGGCCCCAGATGGGATGTAGCAGGCCTGGTGACCTGTGCTTCCTTTCAATCCTGGCAGGTAAAGGAGCAAAAAAAAATTCCAGAATTCAACCAGCAATTTATCATTTTTTTTTAATAAAAAAGTCAGGGAATTTTTCCAAAATTAGTCAAGGAGTTTTAATATTCCAGTTCATTCTCCATCCTGCTGTCGCACCGATTTTGCTGTGAGTGCGTTACTTTCAAAATAGGACGACATTCTAGGTACCCACAACATTTTATGTAAGGATTTCATAGATTTGCGGAGGGAAAATGTTCAACTTTTCCTTGAACGCGTGCCCCGCTATTTCTTGTCATCCGGCAGGGGATAAGGGTTTAAGGGCGTAGCAGGGGTGCAAATTTTTCTAGGCCTCTGCAATTTTCTGCAATGCGTGTGGTTTTCGCAAGAAGGTCAACACCACGCGCTCATCAACATTTCGTTGAGTTTTTTTGTCTATTTCAGAATGTATGCGAAATCGCAGTGTCCCACAAAAGTTGAAAATCTACAAACTGAAAAATCTAGAAAAAAGAAAAAAAAATCTCAGCCTCCACAATTTTTAGGGCAAATCCACAATTTGATCGCGATCGCGCGGTCGAGAACAATTGGACTGCATTTTGCAATTTGGAGCTATAAATCCTGGCTCACCTGAAAAAACACTCATGTGCAAAGGGAAACTAATGGCACATACTTACGTTGTTTTCAAACAGGGTCAGATTTTATAGTTCCAAATTGCAAAATGTAGTCAAATTTGAACCCCAGGGCCGTGGGACTAGGAATCGGCAAGGAACATATAATGATGCGCCTTCCCGCATCGCGTCGCATGCTGCCGTGCTAAGGAAGAACGCCGTATGAACATTCGAGAGTTGCCAAATTTCCCTTTATAAAACACGTCTTTTTGACAGCATTCCTTTTTCCTTGAAATTTTCATATATTATAGACTGAATTGCGTACAAAATTGTCTGAAAATTTTGGAAAATAATATTCGCAATGGAGATGTTGCATGTGTGAGGAATTTGCGATTTGACTGTTGATTCTTACGTAAAAGTCCGCGAGAAACACGATGGTGCCACTAGTTTTCTCTGAAATCAACTCCCAAGCTCAAAAAAAGCTCTCAAGTTGAGGCCAAAATGGAGGGGATATCCCACCCTACCCTGAGAGTCCAACTTTACATCAAGACAAGCTCTCCGTGCAAAGATAGGGAGCAAATACATTGACAGGGCTGCCACTTTATTTGGAGACTCCAAAACTGAAAACACGGCATCACTGCTAATGTATTTGCTCCCTATCTTTGCATGGAGAGTTTGTCTTGATGTAGAGGTGGACTCTCAGGATAGCGTGGGATATCCCCTCCATTTTGCCCCAACTTGAGAGCTTTTTTTGAGCTTGGAAGATGATTTTAGAGAAAACCAGTAGCACCATCGTGTTTCTCGCGAACTTTTACATAAGAATCAACAGTCAAATCGCAAATTCCTCACAAATGCAACATCTCCACTGTCTGAAAATTTTGGAAAATAATATTCGAAATTTTCCGAATAAATTCGGTTTTTATCGGATAAAACTTGACAACGTCTGAAGGCTCATGCGGCGTTTTTCCTTAGCACGGCAGCCTGGTTCAGCCACGATTGATAACATGTGGATTATCGCGGAATGAGCGCCACTATCTCGAGTGGGTGAGAAATGAGTCGCTCGAATAAAATGTATCATTAAATTGTGAGCCGATCGTCTTTTCCGAGGCAAATTTCAGCGCTGAACTAAAATTTAGGGGACTGTGAGGGTGCAGAAAATTCGTCGCGTTGACCGTCTCCACTGCTGTGTTATGCCTGAATCACACGCAGAATTTGGCAGCTGATTATGGAAGTCAACAGTCGTCGCAACGACTGAAATTTCGCAAATTCGTGTCATTTTCATCCAGATTTGTAGCAAATCTATACGAATGGTTCCGACAGATCCGACATTATCCGATGGTCGCTGAGATACGCGCATCGGATACATCGCGATACATCGAATTATAATGATTTAAAAATAAAAATCATAGAAAGTTGCGACGCGTTACTCTCGTTTTTCCATTTTCTTCAATCAAAAAACGAATCAAATACAGTTAAATTTTTTGAATCGTTAAAGTTGAAGTACATATTTCAATTTAAATATAGTAAAACAAGGCAAAAAGTGAAAATAATGGCGCGTATTCTTAGGTTTGCGGCGATTTCAGCGTTACGACAGGCAGGGAAGGGAACGCGGCTGCGTGATCTTCACAGTTTGACGCGCCTTCAATCCGGCTGGCTGCAACATGCCTACATCCGTGGTCGAATAGTCGTATCATTGCGCCTGCCGTGGATGAACCGAAACACCGACGGCTACGTGCGAATAAAAGCGTTTTTATCTCCGATTGTAAAATCGGATAATAATGTGTTTTTCAAATCACCTCCGACAATAATATTTTTGAATATTTTCATCCCCTTTTGGAGTTTTTTTTCTTTTTTTGAGTGAAAGTGTCCGAAAATCTCAAAGAAAAATATTCACGTTCTATAAAATAAATGTTTTTCAAGTGGCAGTATGGCAACATTTGAATACTCATACGGCGTTTTTCCGTAGCACGACAGTCTAGCGATCTGTCGTTTTTGCCCCGTGGTCTGTTTAATCTGCCTCGCGTCCAGTTTCAAGGCAAAATTCCCGATTTCACGTCCAATTCTGCGATTTATCCCATTTCTTTTACAGTTTTTATCACAGAAGGAGAAGACGGAGATTAATGCATCATTTCACGAAATTGCCTCACGACCCATGGATAGCCACACGTTTTCCGCGAATCGTGTGGTTGGAAAATTGTTTGCACGCGAGACCAATTCCATCGGGATAAAAGTCTTTGTCTGCAAAATCTAACTTCACGATCATCATCGCAATGGAGAATTTGCAGTTGTCCTCAATTTTGTGAATTTCATGTTTTAGATGAAACTATTACAAAAACTGAGCATAAGGAAATCCTCCGTTTCTAATTTGAACAATTATTATCGGAGGAAATATGACAAAATGGATCCAAATCGAGGATGGAGTATGGCAGGAAATAAGGAGATGCGATCTGCCGGAGGAGCTCTGGCAGGATCGCTATCAGTGGCGGTTGGGTGTCGCAGAGCGCACAGGAGCGCTATAAGAGCGTCTTGTTACTTAGTAGTAGTATACATATGACAAAACAACCTAATCTGCTAAAATACATGTGAAATGGGAACCGATGCTAGATGACGTCACAAGGCAGCACATTTCCTAGCTTTTAAATTCATTTTTCTACATTTTTCCATTTCAGGAGAAAATTATGAACAACACTGCGAACTTAGTTCATCAAGCGCTCTCAGATGAAGCAATAACTTTTTGGCACGCAGTAATGGAGATGTTGCATGTGTGAGAAATTTGCGATTTGACTCTTGATTCTTGTGTAAAAGTTTGCGAGAAACACGATGGTGCCACTGGTTTTCTCTGAAATCATCTCCCAAGCTCAAATAAAGCTCTCAAGTTGAGGCAAAAATGGCCGAGGATATCCCACGCTATCCTAAAAGTCCACCTGTACATCAAGACAAACTCTCCATGCGAAGATAGGGAGCAAATACATTGACAGGGCCGCCACTTTATTTGGGGACTCTTAAGCTGAAAACATGGCATCACTGCTAATGTATTTGCTCCCTATCTTTGCATGGAGAGTTTGTCTTGATGTAGACGTGGACTCTCAGGGTAGGGTGGGATATCCCCTCCATTTTGGCCTCAACTTGAGAGTTTTTTTGAGCTTGGGAGTTGATTTCAGAAAAAAACCAGTGGCACCATCGTGTTTCTCGCGAACTTTTACATAAGAATCAACAGTCAAATCGCCAATTCCTCACGCATGCAACATCTCCATTCTCCATTGGTTAAATAGCTGATTCAGAGACAAAAATACGCTCCCAATTTTATCTTTATGGTCAGAATTTGGCAACCATTGTATACGTGAGCTCAGGGAAAAATTGCGTCCACAAAACTTATCCATGGGATTTCAGCCCACGAAAACTCAAAACGGGAACTGGAGCTTAGGAAAATGCTCAACGTATGAGTATTTCGGGACATTATATGCCAATAAAAAAATGTCAATCCAACCCGTAGTTTCTGCTATTTAAAGTTCAAAAACGTATAGCTATGAGAGATTAGAAGAAAAGCTATTTGAAATTATGACCTATTCGCACCTGGTGCCAAGTTTCACAAAAATCGATTGAACGTCAGTCGCATATCGTAGGATCAGTACTGCTGTGCAGGCCGTGCTAAGGAAAAACGCCGTATGAACATTCGACAGTTGCCAAATTTCCTTCGACAAACTTTCTATTTTTGAGGCAAGCCATGAATATTTTTTCTTGGAATTTTCAGGAACTTCAGGTGAAAATGCGAACAAATTTATCTGAATAATTTGAAGGAAAATGTTCATATGTTTACCAGGGAATTCGTGTGTTATCAAAGGAAATTTGGCAACGCCTGAAGGTTCATACAGCGTTTTTCCTTAGTACGGCATAGGAGGACTCCGCACTGTGATTAACGATACCCGTCAAGATAAACTTGTTAGTGCGCCTTCATTTCCGTCTGATACTGTGAGGCTGTCTTCCGAGGCTGAGTAGTTGCTCAGAGCGCCTTCGACAGTACAGCTTCGACTTGATGACAGAAGATCACGATTGTCCCCGAAATTCCACCCTAGCGCGTGAGCAGTTACACATTTTCTCAACGCCGACGATGAGGTAAAAACATTCACACCTCAATTTGCGATGTTGCAAATTTTTCACTGCATATTTTATGTGGTTTAACCGAGATGAACGCGTTACAGTCTGCCGTGTTTTTTCCGAGACTTGATGAGAAATATTGTTTTGCTGTTTCGTTCAGATCTATTTGTAGGCTTTCGTTACAACGGGAGAAAAAGTATAAGTAAGAGCCCTCAAACGGACAAAATCTGATCCAAAAATCATAGCCTTTGAAGTAAACGGAATACGAAGTGTTGAAAAGCGCCGATTCAAACTGACCACAGTTAGCACGCCTTGCGCTTCTGCGACTAAAATTTAAAGATTATGAACTTTGATTATATTCCTCCGGATGGTCGAATGAGAAAATAAAAAAGATAGGAATAGCAAAAAAAGGACATGAATAAATAGAGAAGCAGTTCCAGTACAAAAAAGTCGAAGGGCGCGCCGATATCTAGATCTAAAGTATCTGCGAGTACATAGATTTTAAAACTGAACAGAAAAAGAATGGGTTTGATAGCTAAGTTGAATGATTTCGATGGCGAAAAGGTAACATTTTAGGCCTCCTCCGCTATCTTGGATTTTTGAAAATTGGACTCAAAATTGGACTTCTACGTCATAAAATTCCTGATGACACCAAGTTGCACGAAACTCAATCGAACAGGAGCCGACAAGGCATACTATCCACCATCTTGGATTTTAGAATTTTTAAAATTATCCACCATCTTGGATTTTAGAATTTTTAAAATTTGAGTTAAAATTTAAGTTTTGCCTCAAAATATGTCATCTGCTACCAAGTTCTGCGAAGATCGCGATTGAACAGGAGTCGGATATTTTAGGATAGGTAGGACTCAACACGGTGGTAAACGATACCAGTCACGTTACAAACTTAAGTGCCCCTTCATTTAGGTCTGATACTGTGCAATACTTCTGTAGCGGTATAGTTGCTCATAGCGCCTTCAACAGTATATCGCTTCGATTTGATTGCTGCTGCGAAGAAAAGCGTATTTACAGCCGATTGCAACGCCGCACACTTCTACTCATGTTAACTTTCCAATCAATTTTTTTAAAAAGCTACCCGTAGTTTTTCAAGAAAGTTTCCGGAATGCTTTTTAAAAAAAAATCAGAGCAAATTGTAACGAAACTGTTCCTTCGACAGTTTGTCGTCGTGCTGAGTTTAAAACGGGAAATTTTTAGCACCGTTGTCAGTAATGAATCCAATTTTGTTCAGTTTCCAGTTTTTTTTATCCGCACGTTTCCATGCTCTCAGAGCCAGGGTGTCTAGCGTCAGGATTTCCCCGATTCTGTCAGGATTTGAGGTCAATCAGGATTTAATCCCGATTTCATCAGGATTTGAGGAAAAATCGGTCGTAAAATCGGGATTTGAGAAAAGTCGGCCGTCCGATCGGGTTATTTATCGAGCTATTTTTGCGAATGTAAATTCGCCTAATTTGTCTCCGCAAAAAATCAGGATTTGGTCTGGGTTTGGAAAAATGATGAAATCAGGATTTTGCTGTCATAAATTAGGAAAAAATCATGTTTTCATCAGGATTTCTCAAAATGAAAAAAAAAAACTAGACACCCTGGTTTCAAACCCTCGAATGATTAATGACTATATCTCAGTTGCGCCTTCCTTCTATCCCGTTTTCTGTCTTTTCAGAAAAAAAAAGAAAGAAAGAAAACAGGAAAATGCGAGGATTCCCTGCCGGTTCCGGGTTTGCCGGGAAATGTTAGGGAATTTTAAAGTCAGGGAATTTGTTAAATAATCGCTTAGTTTATTTGCTTTCCAGAAGGAGTTCGATGTTTCGGACAATGAATGCCTGAAACCTATTTTCAATTAATGATGTCTTCTTAACCACCTGTCGTATCTTCAGTTGTCAGGAAATTTCATCGAAATGTGTCAGGAAATTTCATTGAAATTTCATTTTCTAAATTCTGTGGCAACTCTGTGAAAAGTGAAAGGAGAGGAAAGATTGGAGTATAGATTCATTGTCGAGCGATTGATTTTTTTTTCCTTTGTCAAAATATACACGGCATCAGTTTGCCAGTTTTGAACCGGCGAAAGCGTTAGTTGGATCAAGGTCTGTTCGATTCGTTCCCTGTGTGCGAAAGGTCGGAGTGTCTAGGTTTCCTCGGTGCCAGGCCCTTTACGCTTTGTCTCCCCGGGACGTTTCACGGGATTTTCCCCCTAGTTCGAATCGTGGGAATGAAACTTTTGGGCTTTTTCCCCGGTAAACAACGCAACACAATTTCCTCTTCTTCTTTTTAAGTCGTTCCTGGGACTCCACAATGACTCTTACTTAATATTTTCCCCAACTTCGCAAGTGAAGTTTTTCCCCGGGACAAATATCATGAAAAGTCCCGTGGAGGCACGGCCTTAGTATAGCAAGCCCACGATTCTTGACTGTTGCTAGCAAAATTCAAGCGCAAGGGATTATTTGGAAAGTAAGATCTGACTTTTTTTCATTGAAGAAATTTTCGTAACAAAATTCATGCAGGATTGCACATTATTCTACACGGTTGCCACAGTTGGTATTACCGGGAAAACCGGGGAATGTCAGGGAATTTTGAAAAGTCAGGGAGGACCCGGAAATGTCAGAGAAAATGTCGAAAGTTTCAGGGAAAAATTGTTAATTTACCTTTATTCGCTTTCTAGACTGGATTTGACGTCTAGAACAACAAATTTAGCCTGCAAACTATTTCAAATCGGGTCTTTTTGGCCTAATGGCATATCCTCAATTTTCAGAAAATTTTACTCAGATGTGTCAGGGAAATGTTAGGGAATTTCATTTTTTGGATTTTGTGGTACCCCTGGTTCTAGGCCTCCGCGATTTTCCAGAGGGCTTCTGTAATTTTCTGCGATGTGCTAAGTTTTCGCAGGAAGATCAATGCAACGTTCTGATCAACATTTTGTTAAATTTTTCGATAATTTCGCGTCAAAGTCGCATCATTCCAGAGTTGAAAATCTGAGAATCTTCGAACACAATTCGAGGCCAGTTGGACCGTGTTAAGCAGAAAGGAACCATGTTACATCAGCTATTTCCAAATTCAATCAGACAATTTAACTTTTTACATGAAACCGGTTGTGCGAATTTTTGTGCAAATTTTAATGAATGTTCTTCATAGAACGAAGAAAATTCCTTAACATTTTAAAAGGAATCCGCACTAACGTTCTCTTGTAAAAAATTAAATTGCCTAGTTAAATTTGGTGATAGCTGATGTGGCTTGGTTCTTCTCCAGTGAACGCGGTCCAATTCGCACCTCTGCCTCTTCGATATGGAAGTACCTCATGTAGTGGATGGAGTACCTGTATAGCGAGAGTATGGACAGATCGCTTCATGGAGGGCATAGGGCCCAAAAGTGCAGCCACCCTTCTAACCAACTTCTAACGCACAAAATTTCACTGCCAGTCTGCAGATTCCAATTCTAACTAACATGGCTAAGGATGTACATAAATGAGCCTTCTTCCGCAAAAATGCGTAAATATGCAAAAACTAAGTCAAATACGTGCTTTTTAAACGATTGTTCGTATCAATTGTATTAATAAATCGCTCTGGATAATTGAAATTCATAGGTTGGCTGCATTTCTGGGCCCTAACTTTATTCGCGGAGGCATCGATGAAGCCTGATGGATTTTCGGAGTTTTGCCGCAATCAGACGCTGAATTTAGCACCTGAATGTGGAAGTCAACAGTCATCGCCCAACGGCTGAAATTTAGCAAATTCGAGTTATTTTCATCCAGATGTGTATCAAATCTACTCGAATAGTTCAGACAAATTCAAAATTGGTCGGATGGTTGCTGAGAATCGTTGCTGAATGTTGCGCATCACGCGCAAAATTCAGGCATCGGGCCGATGACTTCCACATTCAAGCCACATTCAGCCCCCACATTCAGCGTGTGATTGTGGATAGTTCGTAATTTTGTATGTACTAATATGATATAATTTTGGTATTTTTTTACAGAGTCATGCGGCGGGGACGACGGAGAAAAACCCGGTGGCGGCAAACCTGGGGTTCGTGCACGCGTTCATCGCCTCGCTGTCTGTGATCCTAGTCTCGGAGATCGGCGACAAGACCTTCTTCATCGCCGCCATCATGGCCATGCGCCATCCCAGAATCACCGTTTTCGCCGGTGCCATCTCCGCCCTTGCCCTCATGACCGTCCTCTCCGGTGAGTTATACTATGACGTCACTTCCTTTCACTTCTCGGCGTCTGGTCGTGCGGTCAAAATTAATATTGCTTTTGATCACTGACCGCTTGAACTCGGCCGCGCTGTGCTATACACTGTTCAAAATCGAGGAATGGAATGGGTCAGTTGCGCTGGTCTCAGAATCGTGTTTTGATGCTGCAGGTTGTCTACTAGTCCGGAAATAGTTCTGATTTTTTAAGGGCGGTCCGGAAGTACTGAAAAAGTGCGGAAAGTCTGCAAAAAGGTCCGGAATTTTTTTTTTTAAATTTTTTGTCATTTTTGTCGCAATTTCAAATTTTTGAAATTTTTCTACTTTCGTCAAATGGAGGCACTGAAAAAGTACGGATTTTTTCTGATGGAGGAGGTACTAAATTTCTCGAGAATGCACTGAAAAAGTACTGTAAAAGTACTTATTTTTTATCGTACTTTCTTTTTATTTACTTGTTTTAGTAGACACCCTGTGCTTGATTGTTGTGGATTAGCTAAAAATAATCTCTGTCCAAACAGCAACTTTCTTCGTTCAATATTAACTCAGTCATTGCCCTTTGAAAAGTCGGGGTTTTGACGTTATCCACCGCGGTAGGGACACCCTTGGTTTCCTCCACCTTGCGCTTTAATTGGCATACGAGGTCTGTTAGATTAGAAACCGGATTTTGGTCATAATTAGCCCACAATGCGTCCAAATTACGTTTTCTTGAGCTTTTCTGATAGCTGAAAATATCCAGGGTGTCTCACGAAAAACGAGCCACCTTGAATATCTGCCGAACGCGTCGGAATTTCGAAAAACGGTAAAAGACGTGTTCGTTTATATCGAGGGGGACACCTTTTGGCGTATTCGACATTTTCCCAAACCGCGGGAGGGGCGCGGGGCGGGGGGTGCCCCACCCGTAAGTCGAACTTTTCAAATGGCA
>NW_017547330.1:1243236-1376154 GCF_001854935.1 Bemisia tabaci | reverse complement strand
AATAACAGCTTTCTTGTATGCAAAGAAAAAAAATTAAAAATGTTAAAAAAGAGATGTCGACACAAAATTACATAGCCCCTTCAATTCTGAAGATACTACAAACGAACTGTACCTTAACATTTTCATATCCCAGAAGCAAAAGTTCCCATGACGAATATTGCTATCGCTAGCGATTGCAAAAACCAACTTGTTGAAATTTTAAATCTATTTGGACGCATTATGAAGCTCTTATGATGGAGATTTTCCATCAATTTCTGCAGAATAATTACGCCTTTTTGTTTACTTTCAGCACCAAAAACTTTCGAATTGTTGCATTCAAAACATCTATAAATTTTTTTTTGAGGGGGCAGATGATAATTTTCAATTCTATGGGGAGCCGGGCCCCCCTGGACTCCCCTTTCGTACGTCTATGGCAAGAGAGTTAAGCCATATTGAAGTCGAGGATGCCCAGAAAGGAGCCTCTTAGCATCCGACAACGGAAGAAAATGAAACACAGTTACTAAAAATTTCATTCTACATATACTCAAAATCTTGAAAATCTCTGAAAAAGTAAGAAAAATTTTATAGTGCCCTAGCGTGTTTTTGAAACTTTATTCATCTTTTGCGCAATTTTTAGGGTAATTTTTTCACTTTTCCCTACGAGTACGAGACAAGGGTTACACATGAATTCGTAGTGGTTTGCCACCTGCGTCACGGGCCCCGGTACCAAGGACCCAGTATCCCCCCCTTGTGGCGGGCCTGTCCATGCAGTCGTGTAGGCGCTAATATGCGCTCAACACCGACCGCTCTGTTTGGCGCAATGCGTGAAGTATTCTTGCAGTCTTGCAGGCTGTAATGTACGTTTGACACCGGCCGCACTGTGTTAGGCGCGATTATTCGAACTCACATTAGAATAAGTAATCGCGGCATCGAATAATGGGGCTTGGAAGGTCCGTGCTGTGTTTCGACGCCGCATGAGCATTCCAACGTTGCCTTGTTTCTCCTAATAGAATAATTTTTCCGAGAAAAGTTAGGCAAGTTCTCTATGTTCGTTTTTTAAATTGAGCGGACCATTAAGTTTAGTTAAATTAAGTTAAGTAGTTTTTTACGTACAATTTTGAAAAGAAGACAAGTGGCGTTTATTTCTAGGTCAAATTTTGTCTAGAATACCATACTGATCGAGAGTTTCAGTGCTTCGAGGAAGAAAACCACGGAATTTGGCCAAAATCAGGAATGTTTTTCTCTCAGAAAAATCAGGGACCTCTAACTTCAGAGTTCAGTTGCCACCCTGAAAATTCATGTCTTCATCCTGAAAGTCTTCTTTAACCCTAAAAATGTATCTCTATAAAAGAGGCTTGAATTTCCGGGATACCCTGTATTTATTACCTCATCGGCGACTGTATTCAATACTTTTTGCTGAAACATCAGCGTTCGTTACGAATTCAGGATGAATATACTACGAAATAAGACGCCGTTGTATTTCGATGCTGAGCCATTGCGAAAGTGAAAGAAAAGAAAATCGGAGGAAAAATCCACCGAAAATTTGAGAAGAAAATCGACAGTAACCCTATGATTGATTGAAAAATACAATAAACTATTATGAGGTCAAACTCATTGTTCCCAGCTTCGAGTTAATCGGAATCTTCTTTGCATGTCGAATTAGTTGAAAATGACCTTGCTTTACCTCAGCATCCCATTTCTTTTATAGTATTATCTGTACTTCAGTAATTGATTGATGAGTCCGGTAGTGTTGAGTATTGCCAGTTGTAAATACTTTATTTGATTGACCATCATTGACCAATCGATGTGGAAGATATAAGCTCATCGTAGTTGGAAACACTCCAACCGTAAAATATCACGCGAGGCGTCATTGGGGAGGCACATTTAAATCGCTCGTGAAATGGTGTAAAACATTAGTCAATACTTCCATGGAAAGTTTTCCTGATGTTATTTTCATTCTTCAGTTTGTCAAAACTATCCTTTATTCACTATGCAATTCGCAACCTTCCATTGATTTAAGGATTATATTTTTGGTCATCAAAAATTCAGATAACTTTTTTTTCTCTCTTTCTTTTCTGCGAAAAAGAGACGCAAAGAGAAGTGAACGTCTGAAGAAGTGCAATAGGGTTACAAGTTCTTGACGTTAGGGTGAGTAAAAAACTGCCAGAAAGGTTCACTGGACGGTGATGAAATATTTAGCTGAAAGCAAGTGCCGATGGAAGAGAAACAATTATTCGCAAAGCGCTCTCAGTTAGTATCGCATGCGAAGAACACTGAATGAATTTCATGAACGCCATGCAACTATTCGGGCTCCACGGATGTCCACGTTGCATGCCCACAGAAAAGAAGGCGTTTTGACTCGCGAGGCGTTCACCGCCTCAACTAACAAAGCGGCGAGTGCCTGGAAAGTCAAAACGCCTTCAACCCCGTGCGTAGGCAACACGGTTATCCTTGAAGCTCGAATAGTTGCATCCAGGCGTTACGAGGAAATCCAGTCAGTACACGTTGCGTGCGAAATTAACTGAGGGTACTTTGCTTGTCGCTCTTGCGCATCTTAACTTAATTTCAGCGTTGCCCATAGATTCAATGAAGTAACCCAACACTGATTTTTATCGCACCATTGTTAATATTTCCAAAAATTCATTGATTGTTAAAAAGTATTATTGCGTTCTCGGTTTTCGAAACGAGAAAAAATTAGGTATCTGATCGTTTTTCATTGAGTTTCTTTTAACCTATTTTCATGAGTCGTTTTTTTTTTTTTGATTTTTTTTTTCTTTCTTTTAAAAATATTTCTGATTTGTAAGTGCGAAATTACGGTACATACAAACAGTTACCGCTAATAGCGCCCTCAAGCGCAGCCATAGTCGGAACTTCACGCGATGTGTACAAATCTTTATTGGATTTAGAGCAAAGTTGGAACTGCTTTCAGTCTTTCTGTCCGATATTGGGTGGTCGATTCACATTTTCAAAATGTATACAATTGATACTGCAGCTCTGACACCACCCTTATCCAGTGCACCACAAGTAAAAGGGCGTCATGATTTTGTCGCATGCGTCATAAGAAGTTTGTAGTGTGAATTATGAAGTTTCGCACGCGTTACTAGACACTAGGGGCATTACATGATTCCTAACACCAAACGCAAAAAAGTTGCATGACGTCCTTCTGCCATATAACGCCTTGTAATAACGCACGCTAAATTTTTTCTATTAGTGCATTTTAAGAGGAGAATTCCCTCAGAACAATAGCTTTACGGAAATGATCTGTGAGTACGCAGGTTTTGGCGTAGAGTAAGATTATCTAAATACGAACATAAATATTTAAAGCTTATTGTGCTTATCGAAGAACAAAAGAAACGTTTTCCCGAACTTGAAATCAGTTTTTGATAAGGACAACGTAGGCGGGGGTAATGGAAGATTGGAGTAATGAGTAATCGTTCAGGGGCTCTCAAATAACTTGTAATGGAACGTAAAGCTTGATTATTTTAGATTGTCTTATCGATTCATCAATGAGTAAATTGATATTTAAGAATGACATCAAATTAATAGCAAAGATTATAGTCCTGAGTAATTAGTAAACAGAAGCGGACCTAGCCCAATAAAATATTAACTTAATTTGGGGGAAGGCTGCCACAGAACGGAGGCTAGGTACATTTAAAAAAGGGGGAAATGTAGCTATTGTTTAGATTTTTATCAACTTTCTCTCCCCGTAGAAATGTTTTTTTGAACTTTTTAATTATTATTTTGTTTTTTCCTCAAAAGTTTACGTCGGTGACACTATGCTACAGCCCTGTAAAAATTCCTTGCCACTGCCTCGTGGGTCTTTCCATACTACATCAAAACAAAGTTCGACCCGACCTCCTTAGAATTTGATGAGATTTGGTAGATTTACTCTACTCTTTGAGCTGTTCCTAAAAATTTTATTTTTTTCGCTCTAGTTGAACTTTAATTGAGCTTTCAAGTTACATTCAAATAAAAGAGGTTAGCTCCTTCAACTGCTTGTGTTTTTGAAATCGTTCATTTAATCTAAACCGTTTTGGTGCGGATTAAAAGCTCTTAAAATGGTCTTTCCACGTATCTAAACCAAATTTGAACTCAAATTTAAATTTTCTTGTGAAACAAATTTTAAAATTCTAATTTTGAAGTAGCTCCAAAGGAGGCGCATAGAATCAATGGATTTCAGTCATGAGAGTGATTTCAGTGGTATTCGTAAAGCGTCGCCGATTTTCGTTTTCTTTATCGGCCATGGAAGCGTGCAAAGTGCAAAGGCCAGGGAAACATACCCTCTCCAGTTTTGCAAACAACCCAATCATCGTGTCATGGGTTGAAACATAATCGGACGGCTTTCTTATTGAAAAAAGGCGCATGTACTCTAGGAATCCCACGGCTTTCAAGTTCCCTTTCAAATTAGCCGCTCAATTCCGTTTCCAGTCGGCGGGCTGTCCTCGCCCTGCGCCAGAGCTTTTCAAAGTTCGATGATCGATCGTTCTTCGACTCAAGGTCAAATCTTTAATTTGTTTGTACCCCTTTCCCAACTCCGCGACCGCCAATGGTTAATATCTTCAAATTACTATTCGCATCTTGATTAGAAAACGATCGTACATTCGCCTTTTTTTCGTTTTCTATTTTTATCATGCTTGCAAAGTTGCCGGCGGTTTGGAAAGCGGGAAAGTCAGGAGCAGGAAAAGTCAGGGAATTTATGGGAAAAGCCAGGGAATTTGTAGGAAAAGCCAGGGAATCTCTGGCACACCTACTAATCACTAAAACGTATCACTGATCTTCCAACCGTTTATCCTTCTGGTTATTTTTAAGGTTTGTTATCTTTCAACTTGCTACTGAATTCCTCTATCCATCATTTGACCCCTTAACAAGGAAATCTCGTCCAAAGTTTAGCAAAAGGTAGCGCATTTCAAGGGAAAAAAAGGTGGACTTTCTTTTCAAAGCTCAGGGAAAGGCAGCATCAGCGAATCAAATAATTGCGGGGTCAGGGAAAAATCAAGGAAAGTCAAGGAATTTGAAGATAAAGAAATTATGGCAGCGTTGCGCCTACCACTAACACGTTACTCCGGCCTTCTCCCTCCAACCTTACCCCAGGGATTTTTTTTGTCCAAGGTTTTATGACTCCTTGGAGAGTCCTTTTGTATAGCTTAATTCCCCCCCCCCCCCCCCCNGTTCATGAATGTGAGGACCATTATTTCAGTCAAATTTTAGAGGAGGTTGTTTGCTTTGAAGGAGGTAAAGTTTCTCAAAAGCTTTTAAATTGCCCCGAAATTGGTCAAAATTCACTTCAAATTTTAAGGGTATTCTTTGAAGCCGCTGAAATCTTTTAGGAAATCTTTGGAAGATCCCTGGAAGCCCTGGATTTTGTTGTTTTGAACGCCTTGAAAAATATCTGGAAGGTCATGATTTTTTTTCCGAAGAGAAGTCAAGAACCCTGATGATTAAAGTTTGGTTGTACTGATTTTCTCCTTCTACTGATAGGATCTCAACAAAATAGAGGTTTAAATTTTCTATAAATCGTCGAAACACTTTTTAAATTCATTGTAGCCAATTTTACTTTGATAATATAATAAATTTGTGTGTGGTTTTTAATATTTTTACATATCTGCCTA
The DNA here is from genome assembly GCF_001854935.1 of Bemisia tabaci. Lineage (NCBI taxonomy): Eukaryota > Metazoa > Arthropoda > Insecta > Hemiptera > Aleyrodidae > Bemisia > Bemisia tabaci. Next base: position 1,370,566 of record NW_017547330.1, on the reverse strand, counting down.
TCCTTTCGTTCGTCCACTTTTTTGTCAGGTCGTATTGACCCTTAATTTTTTCTCTTTTTTTATTGTTTTGCAGTTGTGTTTGGCCTAGCTGCGACTGTGATACCAAGAGTATATACTTATTATATTTCAATACTTTTATTCTTCATATTCGGCGTGAAAATGCTGCTGGAAGGCTTCAAGATGTCCCCGAATGAAGCTCAGCAAGAACTAGAGGGAGTTCAGTCCGATCTCAAACGACGAGAGGATGAAGTAAGTGGCTTTACTTTCTTTTCATCTGCTTCTAACTCTCAGAGAAGTGGTTTTTTAAAACGTATACTTCATTTTGATACTTCATGATTCTCTCAAATTTTTAAAATTTATCAACGTGTTCTATAGACTTGATGAGTATGATGCCATGGATTGCGAAGCAACAGTAATAATAATTTGATCTCTATCATTATTTTCCTGACCAAGCCGAAACTCATAAATAATTCGGTATAAATAAGTAAATGATCTCCTTTTATTTTTATCATAAAAAACATGCATTGGTGTCAACATGGTAGCTTAGTAAGGAAGTGAGAACAGCAAGGAGAAAAAACTTTTGTTGGTTCAATTCGATAGAAACTCCACTGTAGAATTCCCGGGTGAGAATTATCGTTGAGTCTACAGGAAATGTTTCAAACGATGTTTCTGTTATTTCAAAGAGACGTCCCGTACTTTAAAGAGGTTTTCTGTTTACTCAACGAGAATGGAGATGTTGCATGTGTGAGGAGCCTGCTATTTGACTTTGGATCCTTATGTAAAAGTTCGCGAGAAACACGATGGTGCCACTGGTTTTCTTTGAAATCAACTCCCAAGCTCAAAAAAAGTTCTCAAGTTGAGGCCAAAATGGAGGGGATATCCCACCCTACCCTGAGAGTCCACGTCTACATCAAGACAAACTCTCCATGCAAAGATAGGGAGCAAATACATTAGCAGTGATGCCATGTTTTCAGCTTAAGAGTCCCCAAATAAAGTGGCGGCCCTGTCAATGTATTTGCTCCCTATCTTCGCATGGAGAGTTTGTCTTGATGTACAGGTGGACTTTTAGGATAGCGTGGGATATCCCCTCCATCTTGGCCTCAACTTGAGAGCTTTTTTTGAGCTTGGGAGTTGATTTCAGAGAAAACCAGTGGCACCGTCGTGTTTCTCGCGAACTTTTACATAAGAATCAATGGCCAAAGCGCAAATTCCTCACACATGCAACATCTCCATTCTCGACCGGAAATCGTTAATTTGAAAATTTTTCATAGTGAGGAGGAGGGTTTGAGTGAAAGTGCAAAAAGATGCCCAATCTCGCGATTCTAGGACAGTGGCAGATGTGAGAAAAATCTTGGGTCGTCAATGATCTCCATTGTTTTACTCAATTCTTTAAATGAGTGATAAATCGCACATTTTAGCGTGTGTTTGTGCGTGTTAGTGAATCGGAAATATGTATAAGACGCCGTATCGCAGCGGACGGTCGGTTTTTGGAAATTCCTGCACCCTTAAAGTTGTGATGTGACAACCCGGATGTCAAAAAATCCGAACTCGAATGATGGACATCAGCTAGAAGTATGTGTTCTGAACATTTTGGCTCGAAATATTCTGAGAAATTAGAAGTCATATGTACCGAAATTTTAACGATTTAAAGCTTTATTCAATGAACGTAGTTTTTATCGTAGGCTAGTTTTGATCTACCATGTTTGGATTTTTTAGATTTAATCATTAAATGTTTAGGATTATTCTAAAATAAAATGTTGCACCCCTTTTCGGCTTAGAAATGAAGGAAGTCACTTAAAACTTATTTGGCAGGATATTCAAAAGCATAATTTTTTGAGGGATACGCAAACTCAGATCTTTTAACCCAATTGGACCAACTTATCTTCCGTAAACTACATCCAACCACGATGAAGGCCCGGTTTCCTTTCAGCGGTCACTAATACTTTCAGTTCTAATGGATTAAAGTTTGAATGTTTTGCATCGTTTTTTCCATTCTTTTACTAAGTAAATAAATTCGTAATAATTGCAACATTTCTGAGTACTAGTAAGTTCAGATGCTCGCCAGGAAATGGAAGACGTAAACATTAAATAAATGCATTTTTTTTCAACTTGCCGCTCTAATTCAAGCGTGCAGAAGAAAGTATTGGAAGCTGCCCTACAACCCTTCAAAGTTTCCACTGGATAAGTATGCATGTGTGGGAGACCTTTGTTCTTTGTGGTGGCGTTTAAGTATTAAATCTCCCAGGAGCTTTGGTCAAAAAACTGCCCTCTTGCATCCATGGCATCATATCAGTGGCGAGGCATGAGTGATCGATTATCGATATTTCCCCATTTGAAGGTATTGTAAATAATCGATTACTAAGGCGTTCGTTGCGAACGCCCTGTACTTATATCGATCTTTTTTCATAGGTTTAAAGGGCAGATCAATCGATAAATCGCCAAGCACGCCACGCCACTATGCATCATCTGGAATCCTGCATAAGCCATTTTTCTGGTTGTCTCTATCGAGTCTATCGCTCTATCGTTATGAATTTTCTTGTTTTACCTAGAGTAATAACATTTAGTGAAGAAAAAGGCGCAGACAGAATTCTCAAATTTTGAAAGCTTGTATTGCTTTCTGTGTCCTTTTTCACAAATCGCAACGAAGAGAAAGAAAGAAAGAAAGAAGAAGGAGAAAGGAAGTATGGAGAAATAGAAGAGGGGTAGATGGAGAATGAACGATTCTTTTTCATCAATTCTTACAAAAATAAAGAAAGTATGGAGTAAGAGATAAGACGCATGTGAACAAACGAATATGTTTTTTAGTTCAGAGCATAATTGGGCTGCATTTTGCAATTTGGAACTATAAATTCTGGCTCATATGAAAAAACACGTATGTGCTCAGGGAAACTAATGGCACATACGTTGTTTTTAAACCGGGCCAGAATTTATAGTTCCAAATTGCAAAATGCAGTCCAATTATTGGCGTGTTAAGTGTTCCTATTTAATGTATCGTCTTAACTACTGCATCCAACGAGTAGTACATTTTCTAAGAACATAACACGGATTTTTTACCGCCGAGAAAAATCCCTTCTTTCTAGTTCCAGTCAGACAAACCAACCAGAACATGCTTTGATTTTCTTTTCAATCAGCTGAAAGGAGACTAAGCCCAAAAACTGTTTTCAGTCACAGAATTGAGTGTGATAATATGTCAGTAAGCAATATTACGTGTGAAAACGGGATCTTAAATACCGCACTCAAGTGAGGTCTTGCGTCGAAAATGTAGCGATATATGTTTGCCATAAATATGTTTTATGGTGGAGGGAAACTATGAGAATGTATAGCTTTATGACTCACCTGTTGCGCCTCCTGATAATAAGAATGCGGGTAATGTTCTGATTATTCAGTGATTCATTGCCGTGCTATCGCTGTGGGGGTACGGAAAGATAATCTACATTGTTTCTATAACTGGAGAAATCATTAAATTTTAACTAAATTTGTGCGTAATAAGTTCATCTAAGTTAATTTTTTCCCTTTACCATCATCCTTATTATCATTTCCTTCATTTGAACGTATTTCTGCCAAACGGAACTATGGGCATTATAACGTGAGCCCTGTTATGCATGTATTCTTATGGGTCTCGGGGCTAATGTCCTAATGCACATAGTTCCGATTGGCAGAAATACGTCCATTTTATCAATTTATTTTATTTTATCATCCCTGTACTTGATTTTAAGCGTTTGTCGCCTCAATTTCGTTTTTATTTTTTTTGTTTAATATTCGTATTTAATCCTCGGACATTCTGTACAGGGGATTATGTATAAACTTGATAAAACCAAAAATAAGTGAATTTTGACGCTTTATTCTCAATGGAAATTCATCAATCATTTTTTCTTTCGTTTTCACCCGTTTTTTTTCTCTTCTCATAAATTTTGTTCATTTTTAACCATGTTAGACATTTTTCCCTTTCCATCCCCTCTGTGATCATATCTTATCAACCTTTCTACCCACCGCGTTATTGACGATGAACCACCCAAACCGAAAAAACGTAAAAATCCCGTCAAGTCTATGAGATCTCGGCATCAGATCATGCATTCAGAGAAAAAAAAGAAAGAAAGAAAGAAATCTTTCGAAATCTCAGCAAGTGTTTTCCGTTTCAAACCTCAAAATGTATGATATCATTTGAGATCAAATGTTCTCTCGGCTCCTACGCTTCAAGACCACACCAAAATTATGGAAACTTACTTCCAGCGTTACAATCCCCTTCAGTCTGCCCGACGCAACCAGGTTATCTGTGAAGTAAGTTCGGTTGCCTGAGCCGCGTACATAAGGTCTAAGGATTCGTCATGGACTTAGCTCCCTTTGCAGAGTCTTTGAACTTTACTTCGTCGTACCAATCTTTCAGTTTCAAACCTCAAAATGTTTGCTGGCATTTTGAGGTCAAGTTTTTTCAGAATCTCCTTTATTTCGTAATCCCACCTTTTTTATACTTCGAAATCCAGTACATAAAGACTCTTCCTATGAGCATCGCTTCGTTTCTACTCTGATGTTTTGCCTGAAGCCGAAAAAGAGCTAAGATCATTTAGAATCACCTTAAAGAAGTAACATAAACTCCTTGATACACGGAGGAAAAAAATTCGTGCGTGGGACCCGAAGTTTAGGTCATATGGATCTCTGAAGTTTTCGGATTGAGCATCTTAACACTTCAGGTTTAGCTGTCAAGTTCCGGATCACACATCTGAAACTTCAGTTCTCACATCTGAAGTACTTCAGATGTGAGAACCGAAGTTTTTCGGATGTGAAAACCGAAGTACTTCAGATGTAAGAACTGAAGTTTCAGATGTGTGATCCAAACCTCAGCAGCTGGACCTAAAGCCTTCAGATGCTCAATCCGGAAACTTCAGAGATCCATATGACCTAAACTTCGGGTCCCTTGCTCGAAGTTTATTTCTCCGTGTAGAGGGGTCGGTAATCTTGTTGTAGTTTACTCTTTGTTTTAATCCCCGAAAAAGTTCTGTTGATTCAGGCTCTAGGTTGTAATTATAAACTTGTTTAGATATTCGGACCGTTCTGAGATTTAATCCACGAGAAAATAGGTCATAATTCGACCACGTTAAGCAGGATTTCTGCCAGAAAGGAGCTAAGCCGCACATGAGCTATTGCCTTTAACCGGGCAATTTAATGTTTTACATAAAAACTGTCATGCAGATTTTGGTGCTTTCAGTGCATTTTCTGCATAGCACGAAGCAAATTCCGTAAAATTTTCAAAAGACGCAAAAACGTTCTCTTGCTAGAGACTATTGACCAGTTAAATTTGGCAATAGTTGATGTGGTTTGGTTCCTTTCTGTTTAAGGCGGTCCAATTAAGACTCCTTCGTTCAAGCAAATGCGGCTAAGTATTCCTGTTTGTTCATAAGGAGACTTACGAACAATACAGCTTGTAAATTATTTTTTTTTCTATAGTTTAATTTCCTATGTATTTTATGGTTTTGGGTTTTTTAAAGCTGTCTTTTTCTGTGAGGTTTTTTGTACTCTGTATCGATGCTTGACAATAGTTTGGTTCATCGGGACACAATTCTTGAAAATGAAAAGAGCATGAAAATCCGTTTAATCTCTCCAATCATTTTTCTTGTTTTCTGTTGAGTTCGATGGATTTAACTGGAACTAAGCCTATCTGCATTTCACATTTTTCTCTGATGTTTTATTCCTCAAAAAACTCATCAACACTGAAATTTGAAATCTCGTGAGTATATTCTTCGTAATCTAGGCTAAATTCACATGAAGTTTAAAGTTATCGAGTAGTTAAGTTCGCTTTCAGGCAAGTGAAACATGAGCGAATATCAATGTGATGAATATCAATGTGTGTGTGGCAATGTGAAATACAGTTAGGCTCATTTCGATTAAATCCGTCCAAGCATCAGTGACTTTTGCTTCAACATTCTCTCCATTTTGCATGAAGGTCATGTATTTCTTCGATTCTGGTTTCCGTCCGCTTTTGTATTAAGGGCTGCTAAAGTCAGCGTGCCCTTTTTGAGTTGTTTTGTCTATCGAGCCAAACACTGGCGGTTAAACTGGCAATTCTAAACAAAATATTTATCACCACAACCCGCACATCGATTAAATAGAGAGATGGTGTGCGTGGGCACAGACCATGACTATTAAAGATCATGTTTCGCTTGTAAACAAAACGAATGAAGAACAACAACAACAACGAATCGGCAACCATCGAGGCAACCTAAAGTTGCGGTTTGCTCGTTTCTGCTGACTAGAAAACTGCCCCAGGCGAGGAAAATTTGAAAAAGCGCGTTTCGAAGCACGCATATTGCGCCATAAGGAGTGAACTTCGGACTTTTTCAATGTGACCATCGTGATTTTTGTGTCATTCTACCTTCCATAAGTCTTTTCACACAACGCACTGGTAAAAAAAAACCTCATGGTTCAAGAGTGCAGTTTCTTGTCGCCGGATTTAAGAGTCTGGAACTCTTGTTTCAAGCGGATTTTGCATTGATTCAATTCACGTTTGAATTGAATCAATGCAAAATCCTCTTGAAACAAGAATTCAAGACTCTTAAATCCGGCGACAAGAAACTGCACTTTTAAGTCAATGCAACGCGGCATTGGTCCAAGAGGTTTTTTTTACCAGTGTGGTTTTTAGTGTAGTTTCCGACGGAAAAATACTCTATTTTTGCGTGCAACAGACGCATTGCAAGTTCAGTCATTAAAGAAAGAAATTGCAAACGGATAAGAGATGAACCCGACCGAAAATATGAACATGGACGAAACCCTGCATTAGTGGATGAAGTGAACAATGTCCAAAGCTATACTGAAAGATATTAACAGAAAGAAAGATTTGGTTAAGAATGGATTATCAGCTCTTCTGACGCATGTCACCGCCCGAAAAATGTTGACTGGTTCAGATGTACTGAGTTTCTTCCGGAATATCACCGATTCTGATCCATTTATGATGAGAGAAGAAACCCTTAATTATAGAGCCAAGATGTTGGATCACATGTTGCTCTGCGGGAAAATAGAAACGCATGGATTGATACGGTTGAGGTTTCGAGCAACCCTTATCAGTTTTAAATCGTGTCGATTTGATTGAGAAATCAGTTTATTTAAGCTAACGTTCAAAAGCAACCACATCAGACATCGCCTAATTTTCTCTATTGTTTTATTTTTTGGACAGATTTTTAAGCAACTCCGAAATCTGAACTTTCGTGGCCATGGGTACTACTTATAATATAAAGTAAATCCACAAAAATGAGATAAACATTAAGTTTTTTAGTTTTCCATTTAAAAAAACAAAAATTCACAGAAAAGAAGGCAATGTGAAACGCATTAGGCTGATTCCTGTTGAATCCGTCTAATTGCAGTGGCGATTCTTGAAATTCGGCAACAGTGGTTTTCCTGCATTTATATGTATGTAAAACTATCGATTCTTGGTGAGACAGCTTGCCTCACCTAAATCGATGTTTTAATGGATTTAAATGGTGGAAAAACAGTGTTACTAACTTGCGAAATCGCCGCGGTCTAGTTGATACTTGAAAATTATACCGAAAACATATTTATACTTGATTCAACAGAAGTTACCGAAAGGGTCTTTTTCCTGTGAAAGGTTGTGTTTCCATCCCCTCTTCTTACTTTGTACTTCTCTTTCTCTTTGTTCTGCTTAAAACTCGTTAAAATTGAGAATATTTTACTCAGCAGGAAAATTTTTAAGCTTTCAAAACCAACACCGAAATAATTACTTGTATAAACTTTAAACCGTATTTCATTCATTGGAAGGCAATACACTTGATGAGTTTCTGATTTTTACGCTTCATTACTGAGAGGAAAGTTTAGTCAAATATCGCTCCTTCAACCGTCTTTGAATTTTACTTACTTTGATGAAGGCTTTTACAGGGTGTCCACAGGTCTGGAAAACCGATAATGGCCAGGTAATTTTACGAAAAAGACGGGAAATTTGAAAAAATTTAAAATTTGAAATCTGCTAAAAAACAAAAGCACTGCCCATATGTATAATCAAATTGTATCTCAGTCTGGTTTGAAGCTCAGTCATGTGAGCAACACTATGAATAGTGAGTAGAGAAATAATTTGTAATAAGGCGAATGCAATTTTTGTGAATTGAACGATGAATGTCCGAAGAAAATAGATTCACATGTTTCTGTCATTTGCAGTGAAATTACCGACAAGAAATTTTATTTTCAGATCTACATCGTCGACGTAAAATGTCAGGGAATTTTGATCATTTTCGCCAGGGAAAACCTGGTAAATTCAGGGAATTTTTACCCTTCGGTCTGTGGACACCCTGCAGTTTCATCTCGGCTGAACCTTCTCTTATTTCAGAGCTGTTTAGGAACCAGTCATGTCTCGCCTTATTCTCTCTGTCCTCTTTGTCTACAGTCTACAACCCTTCTCCAGCTACAAGAACTTCCTAGATAAAACGAACTGCATAGCCTTTCCCCCTGCGTTTTTATCATTTTCAGTGAAATTATCAGCAATCTGTCTCTTATCAAGTTTATATTTACAATTTTATTAAATTCTCTAAATGAATCGAAGTTTATACGTATACCCTACAAGTTAACGTTGTAGATATCCTTCCTATAAAGAACGATTCACTTACTACGAGCTTCCGAAGGAAAAGTTAGAACAGATAGCATCGGCACAAGGCATGGTGTCTAGGACCAGGAAAAACCGTACATATAACCAGTATTCCTGAGAAAATGAAAAATCTCAGGGAAATCAGGGAAAAATCAGGGAATTTGTGTCAGAAACTGGGCATCTCCTCTTCTACTGCTTTGAGTCTGTTATTGCACTCGAACCGCCATTATTGACCTCTCGAATGACATATTTGAATCCTCAAATCGTCAGAATAATAGAGGAGCTTTTCTTGACCAGATTATATAAACTCCAGGAAAGGATTTTGGAATTAGAAATATAAGTGTGCGCCCAAAAATTGGCTGAATACTGGAAAAAAAAAAAAAAAAAAATCTATATCCATATCTAGAACTTTGGAGAGTCATACGGTCCCCCCCTAAGAAAATCAGGGGAATATGGAAAAAATTTCGGTTTCTCATCAGGGAATCAGCTAATAATCAGGGAAAATCAAGGAAAGAGCCATTCTAGACACCATGGAAACCTCTGCAAGAAAATTTGTAGCTAGTCTTAGGTAAAGTACCTGTATAGGGAGAGTACGGGCTAGTCGGTAATTTTGAAGTAGGTCATGGAGCTTTTAGGGCCCAAAAGGGCAGCTAACCTATGAATCAAAATTATCCAGAATAATTTATTAACGCGAATTGCATAAATTTACTCATTTGTAGAAGAACACTCATTTATGAACTTGCTCGGCCATCTGGGTTTGATATTGGAATCTGAAGATTGGCAATGGCATTTTTCGTGTTAGAAAGTTTACTGACCTTTTGGGCTCTAAGAGCTCCATACTTCGACATGTCCGTACTCTAGCACGAAACCGTCACTTATCAAAAGGGCAAATTTCTCAAGAAGATATCGCAAGTACGCATTGTTTCCTAGGCTAGCAGGCAACTGCGGTAGTTAGACGAAAGCTCAAGGTCGCAAATAAGCAGGGTGTGTACCGGTCCCTCAAAGGACCCAGTGTCCCCGATTAGCCCCGATTTCGGAAGGGTATCCCCGATATCCCGAAAGTCCCCAATTTTCTTGTTCAGGTCCCCAAAAAATGACAAAATTTATGCTAAACACCGGTCTTTTCTAAGCCCGCCAGCCGCGGCGGCGCGGTATAACCAGGAAAAAAACTGAAGTGTTGCTCTGTTTTTCGTATGTTTTCATCGGTTCAACATGACTCTTAAAATTAGTCGTAAAGATACGCCTTTTAACGCTCTAACTAGCTCCCTTTCTCTTACTATTTCGGAGGGAAAAGTCCCCGATTTTCTTGAAAAACACCCCTAAAAGCCCCCGAAAGTTCCCAATTTTGGTTTTTTATAACTGGTAGACACTCTGTCTTGAAATATGCACGAAATTTCCCGTCAGCTGCTGAACAAATAGGAGAAGGTTCAAATTAGGTTAGAACATGTTTGTAATATCAGGGGTTGTCTGTTACTGTAGCTCGCTGAGGAGAAGGTTCGGAAGAAAAGTAAATGGGGATCTAGTAGTTCAGTTGTGGGGGTGAGTCCGGAGGATCCTCCAACAGTGGTGCCAGATGTAAAAGAAGGTAGTTTATCGATAAACTCCGAAAAAATCATTAGTTCAGAACCAATTGGAGTTAAACATAAATCTTCTAGTGTGCCTCAGGTAAGAGGTTTGAATTTATTACTAATATCTTTGCAAGGCATCCGATGCGTTTATTCATTTATTTATTTGTTCAAAATTGATTTTGTTGCCGTTTCCTTTTATTTTTATTTTTTTATCTGTCATTAATTCACTAATCAGAGTTTCTTTTGGTCTGCAAGCCTTTTTTCTCTGAAATCCTGATTATTTCAGTGATACAGGTAACAACCGTACAGTTTTTTCCCAACTCTTCTTTCTTCAGATAAAATCCAATTTCTAATGCTAATTTTTTATTGCCCTGTGCATGACTCAATTCTTCCCAACATCTTCAGAATTTCAGTACAAAGTTAGCAGTTCTTAAATTGGGATACTCTTGTAGATGGTTCTTTGATGTATTCTTCTCCCTTTTTGCTACGCCAATTCGCTTTTTATTTACTTAGTTTAAAAGATTAAAATGTGACTTGGTATTCAAAATTTCTTGCATTTTGGACTGTCCAATAAATGCTTCTTGCAGCCACAGGTTATGAAACAATATTATGTCAACTTTTTCTTTTCCATTTATCTTCTGTAATGATATCAAAAGTCCTGATATTTTCATTCAGCGAAAATGAAAAACATCAATTTCTCGTAAGCCTTATAGCTTCCTAGCCCAGTCCTTCTATCTCATTAAAATCACTTTACAAATTGATATTATTCATACTGATATTGATCGTTATTTTTGTGTACATTTTACTAGAAAATCATAAACGGGGTCAGAATAAGTTAAAATCTAATAAAATTTTAAAAATTTTGCTTACTTACTTTCACTTAAATTGAATTGATTGGAACGTGTTTCTGAGCACACCAGGTTCCAACCTAAATGTGCTCCAAATCCAATAAATAAACTTTAGTCCTAGTCAGTGAGCAAATTTTTTAAAATTTTATTCGTAAAATTTACTAGTTTCACTTTCAGTCTTCAATAATAAATTGTACAAATGCTTCCGAAGATAGTGTGGACTCAAAGTAGAACCGCACTAAAATCCATTTTAACAGGTTATTAGCTCGTGTTTTCCGAATGACGAAATAATGCTTACTGACATATAATCCTACATATTTTTCTAGAGCACTAATATTTCAGCAAGCGTAAATCACGGCTGTTATTAGTCTTCCTGATACGCAGACCTAAATTTTACGGCAGACATTTTCTGATGATATTTTGGGAAAGTTCTGCTGGTTGCGTCTCAATTGATTTCGATAGGTTTTTAATGGCTCTCTTAACTATCAACACTCCCTCTCTCTCCCTTCTTTCACAAGAAATCTCAGAGGGAACAACAGTCCAGTAAACCCATTTCCCGGAACTAGTACCGAAGTTCAGAACTTTTGAGATTTCCCTGAATTTTTCCGGCACTTTTGAGATTCCCGAAATGTTCCGGATCTTTTGCATTTTCCGGAACTTTCTCGGAACTTTTGAAAAAATGTTAAAAGAATTCCGGAACTTTTGACCGTCATGTCGTGGAGAAATTGGAACAAATAAGTTCCGAACCTTGGAACTTTTAACGGACATGGAATGGGAACACTGCAACAGAGGTGTAATGCATGAATTTGGACCTTTTTTAGCAGTATCTGTGCCCACCCTGTCTTCTCTATTCTCCGACTTCATAGTTGGTAACGATTCGAAGAAGGATTGATTTTAATTCGAAAATCCTATGCAATAGTGAAGCCCGAAATATTTTTGGTCAACGGCACACATTTTTCTAATAGAAATGTCTTTTGTTTAAAGTTTGAACGAGAAGCATTGGCGCCCGATGTTGAGTCAGGGAGCGGTACAACCAAAATTCCTGCCCCAACAATTAAACTTTTATCCAGAATAGTAGTTCAAGCTTTTACATTAACATTTCTCGCTGAGTGGGGTGACCGTTCTCAGCTGACGACAATAGTTCTTGCCGCTACTGAGGTAAGTTTTTCTCTCTTCGCGCTTTACTGCGGGCTGTTTGTTGAAATTGGTAGACAAAGTGATAAATAAAGAAGACGAAAAGGATATGAAGGGATCCTATTCTACCGTGCTAAAGAAAAACGCCGTATGAGCCTCCAGGAGTTGCCAAATTTTCCCTTACAAAACTGTAATTTTGGAGGAAAGTCATGAGTGTTTTTCCTTGAAATTTTCACATCAATTAGATCAAATTTCGAATGATTTTCTTTGAAAAATTAGAAGAAAAATATCCAGAAGGAAGTTTCCTTGAAAATTACTATTTTATCGAAAAAAATGTTGTAATGTCTGAAGGCTCATACAACGTTTTTCCTTAGCACAGAAGTTTTGGTGTAAGCAGGTGGTTGCAATGGACAAAGGAGGTACCCAGGTATTGGACTAACTAACGGCAACCTACGAGAACCCTATAGTTAGTCCATCATTTACCCCTGTTGTCAATAAGAAGTACCCATTTCAACAAATAGGATAGCGATAGCTCCATATTTTCTTATGTCATCTTTGTATATAGCTTTGTCTATAAATTTCAACAATTAGCCGGCTGCCCCCCCCCTCATGTATGTCAAGGTAGTTTTTTCCTTTAAAGAGCAAATAAATTAAAATTCCTCGTTTTCCTCTGTTACTAACATGTTCTCGTTGAATTTTAGTGAAAATATACCCTCCAAATTTGAAAGGACTTGTATTTAAAGGTTTTGCGATGTTCTCAAACTTTTTTATTCTTTGAAAAAAAGGGAAAAAAGGGGGGGAAGAATAAAAGAAAAAAAATGGTGGAGAAATGCGTGCCGCATTTCTCTACCTTGTTTTTCTTCTATGTTTTGTTGGCTTTAGAAAAGAAATGCGTATCTGCAATTGCAATATCACAAATCACTCCTTTTGTTTTTATTTTTTCAACCAAGAGTCATTCTTGAGTTTTCTTGAAATTTTCTGAGAATTCTTTTCTCTTCTTCCATAATTTTTAAAATAACTAGTTTCCTTTTTAAAAAACCAATACATTATCGGAGATTTTCAAAAGTTGCAATGAAGATATGCATTTCTTTACTTAAGCCATCAGTTAATTTTTATAGAGATACCTACAAACTGCAGAAATAATTTATTGGGCACTGAATCAATAATTGATCTTAAAAATATTTTTTTCTTACTTAATCTTAATAGAATTTTATTTTTCTTCAACTGTGAGCTTTTTTCATTCTGCCCGAAAGAAGAGTTTTCTTTCGGGATGAAAGTTCTCTACCTATATTTAACCGACGTTAATTCCTGTAATTTGTTTCAAAGTTTAATGCAATATGGTTACTCTGCTTTTTAGGATCCTTATGGAGTCACTGCGGGTGGAATATTTGGTCACTCAATATGTACGGGTATAGCTGTAGTAGGAGGTAGATTCATAGCTCAAAGAATATCTGTCAGAACAGGTAATCATCACTCAATTTTTCTTGTTGAGCTGCTGTCCAACACAAGAACTACACTATCGTTCTAAAGAAAACTGCTGTATGAATATTCGAATGTTGCCAAATTGACCCCCAGGAAATACTTATTTTTGAGAATACTTAGACATATTTTTCATTGAAACTTTCAGAAAATATAGATGTAATTATAAACGAATATCTCTGAAAATTTGGAGGAAAAATATCCACAAATTTTACATCAAATTAGAGATTTGTGGAATGAGGTTTGGCAACGTCTGAAGGCTCATTCGGCAGTCTTCCACAGCACAGCAGCATAGATCTCTCTACACTCATTGTAGCAATCATGCTAACTTCATTTTATTGTAATAAAATGTAGTATAATGATTGTAAAATGATTGTATATTCTTAATATTAAATGCATCATGGAGCCTGTCATAGCCTAAGTTTTCATTTTCATAAATTTTCTGCGATGAAATCTGAATGAATATTGACGGTTGAGTGCAAAAAATGCGTATCTCCAATATTTCGTTTCAAAATCTTTGATACTGTTTTATTTTTTTAACGAAAACTAATCAGAATTTTTCTTAACAATTTCATGTGATTTTCTTGGAATGAGTGAAGAAAATTCACAGGAAATCGTAAGAAAATTTGTTGTTTGGTTACCGCGCAAAAAAGTAAGACATGAGTAGAGATGAGCAACGGTGCCATCGAACGCACATATTTTTAGACTTCAGTTTTTGATATGTAGCTATCCATGGAAAGAAGAACCTCAGTCTAAGAAAGAAATTGTTTCAATGGAACGAATTTTTTTGTTGAGTCGGCAAAAAATATATCCTCAGATTTTTACTAAAAACTCATATTGAAGAATAATAGAAACCTTTGTAGGGGACAGTCACTAGACAATATTGTAAAAAAGAGATAAAATTTTGCATACTCACTTACGCTATTTAACAATATTATTGGACGTGTAGCGTTCGACCCCGAAACACGTCCCATGAAATTGTTAAATAGCGTAAGTGAGTACGCGAAAGTTTATCTCTTTTTTTTTTAAGAATAATGTTGCTATCAGTTTAGTAGAAGTGTTAATAAAGATTCCAATTGAAGGTGCACAGGTACATAATAATCGGGCAACTTTTATTCTAAACATGGCAGTTTATATTTCAAATAGCCTCTTCTTATAATTTCGATTTCCCAACTGCAATTTTTTAACGGCAATGATTTCGGACAGTTCTCCATCTTTAGGTGTTCCTTCTCCCTATATGCTTCTCAATGCTCAAATGATCACACTATAATTTAATCTTGTTCAATTAGAAACTAACTCTGCTTTCTTTGTTTCAGTTACAATAATTGGTGGCATCGTCTTCTTAATTTTTGCCTTCACCTCTCTATTGTTTGAACAATCAGAAAAAGCTTAGTAATGCAAACTTTAAAATTAAAGTGGTGACTACATTCAAAATTAATGGTCGAAGAAGAACGAATAAGAAGAAAAATGATAACCAATACTTTCAAACCTTTTCAACAGAGGGAAGCTACCAATTTATGATTGGCGTAGAATGAATTCATTACCATCAAGCACTAAAAGAAGTGCAGCTTTTCTATGATTGCTTTTCTATGATTACTTTTCTGTGTTATTGTTACCTTAATTGGTTAAAAGTTGGAATTTTAACATTGAATTTGTAAAAGTACAGCCTCAGTGGTGATCATTTTATTGCCAATTTTTCAACCTTTTCTGGCTCTCTATATTTTCAATTCATATTTTTTCTTATCAGGAATCAATGTCTTCTTGCAAAGTATTCTTGCCAAATAGGGACGAGGTTCACTATTTATATTCTGCTATTAAATTTTATACACAGGAAGCTAAGTTTTAACAGGCCATTTGTAGCTATTCTGGCTCTTGAAAAACAGCTGCATATCATCAAGTAGAAAGAATTCGTCTTTGGAGGAAATTTAAAAAGCAATGTACAGTCCATTATGGTGCATGCAGAGCCATGTTTTTTTTTTTTTTTTTTTTTTTTTTTTTTTTTCCAAAAATCTCTTTCTTGGTAAATTTCCTCTCCTCCATGACAGCCATCAATAAATTTGCATTTTTTTTACAAAATCACTCTATCTTTGGGGTCATTAGGGGGTTGCGGGAATCATTTCCTGCTTCCTTAATTTTTCTCTAACACCTTAGTGGGTCACTTCATTTATAGACGTCGTCCGTAAATATTTAGTTTGGTCTTCAGCTTTCCTGCTCTCCTTGGCACGCAGAGTACCTACAGGGCTGTCAAATCAAGAAAACATTAGAAAACAGTCAGTGCAAAAATGACAGGGAATTTCATTAAAAAAGACTGGAAATTTTCCTTATCCTTTTTAAAAACAGCTTGAGCAAAGATTTTCGTAAATTTTAACTCTGGAAAAGGAAAGTGATAGCTGAGATGTTTAACTTAAAATTGAGTTTCAAAATTACTTCTTCTCTTTGACACTTGTGAGCAGACTGTTTGTTGAAAAAGCCTGGGAATTTGTCTTGGTTAGGAAGCCGGAAGGGTGATTATAGAAATTGATAGACAAAAGAGACAAAGAGAAAATGGAGTGATCATGTTAGAGGAAGCAAGTGGTTGCTATGGACAAAAGAGGCAAGTAATAGACTAACTAACAGCAACCCATGAGAAACTCTATCGTTTGTCCATAATTTCCTTCCTTAGTTTGTAACAACCATACATTTCAGCCAGTAAGATCGCTGTATTTTCTCTTTGTCTATGAGTCCACTGTCCTTGAAATGCAAGAACCAACATGATTCTTTTGTTGTTATTTTAGGTTTTTGAAGTT
Organism: Bemisia tabaci; assembly: GCF_001854935.1. Lineage (NCBI taxonomy): Eukaryota > Metazoa > Arthropoda > Insecta > Hemiptera > Aleyrodidae > Bemisia > Bemisia tabaci. The sequence goes on along the minus strand of NW_017547330.1, from coordinate 1,354,170 downwards.
CCTTACTCTGTAAACAAAAGGGTTTTTTTTTATAATTCGTAAAAGTCAAACTTACTTGCGTTTCGTAGTGAGGAGTGAGGACGTGCCTGAAATTTTTGTTTGGGAATCTTCGCAAAATGAAGGCAATTTTTCTGCTGAAAATGCTCCTCTATTTGTATCAAATGCTAAACCTAGCCGAAATTATGTTGTATTTGATAGTTTGTCATTTGAATGGTAAAATTTCACTCTGCTGATCCCTCTAATTTCCAAAAATTCCAAGTAAATTGTTGAAAGCAAGGTCTCAGAATTTTCTCATTGGTCTTATTGTCATTTCCTGCACATAGGAACATATCTTACCTGAACTATTTCAGTATTTCTACAAACATTTTATTTTTTCATGGAAGAATCATATCTTCTCATACATGCCTACTGAAAAATCATTGGAAATTTCAGGCATAACCCTCTGTTTTCCCATTAAGTAATAAAATGTTAGTAAGATATGCTGAAACAGTGCATCGAGGAACATTCCTTCTTGCAGGAGAGGATAAAATTTCAGCGTTTTATCCAGTTCTTCTATAAATGTCCCAACCAAAGCAGAACTGTTTCCTATTTTAAGTCAAGCTCTACAAAGCTAGTGAACCAAGTAACAATATCTTCGTACACGTTTGTCTGGTTATTAAAAGGCTGTAAAGGGCCCCATTCAGAATTAATTGATATTCATGTGATTATTAAATGTACAGAAAGGTGCTACCTAATGAAAACTTTTCTTGCAATTATGAAAATATCTCTTCCTTTCAAGTGAAGAGTTGATCATTTTTAGTGTTAGGATATGTGATTAAAGTTAAGTGTTAATCTATAGATATATTTCAATTTTACTTTCATTTTTCGTTCAGATCAAAATCTGTTGTAAGATTATGTGTAAATTTGCCATGCTCAGGAAGAATAGTGTCACTTTATTTTACATTTTTCAGTTTTTTTTTGAGACAACTAATTATACAAAAACTCACTCATTTTCAGTGTACACTATTACCCCGATCATCTAACTATCTGTGGTGAGAGAAAAACTGGATACGATGAAATTCAATCAAAGCGACGTGAACAATGTAAAATATGTATTTGAAAAAAACGAAAACTCACTTTACTGACAGAAAATGACGTGATTCTTTCTGTTTTTGTGAATCTAATTTTTTCCCTACAGCAATGTCCGGCTGTCTCCTGAACTTAACGTTGTCATGTCCTGAAACCTAAGTTTGTTTGTTACTCATGAATACTTTCAATATTGTTTTGTTGCCATGTATGATAATTGGGGTATAACTGTAGTTGCATCTTGCCATAAATTACACAACCTGAAAATGTAGAATCAGAAAATTGCTTCAGTTTTTTATTTTTTGTTTTAAACACAACGCTTTCATGCTGAAAAATGTGGAATGGGGGTGGATTTTTTCCTGCTGACTATTGAATTGTGACTCTTCTTTATTGCCAGAGAGCCCTGCTTTACAGCTGAGTTCTGTGCATGACACTCTTAACTTGACAATGACGATAACAACAATCAACGGCTCTATCGACAATTAATACTTAGTCTAAAATTGTAAAGAGAGTACAAATAAAATAAATAAGAGAGCAAACCCTACTTTTAAGGTTAATTTCAATTAGTTAAGTGTCAGATATGGTGACTATGACTTGCACCAAATGCATCAGCAGCATAAGTTATTTCAACTTGTGAACATTTGTGTTGTTCAGGTTGCTCCCTGTCGGTAAGTGATTGGTACAATCGTTGCCTACGAGAATGGCAACAGGGCAACGGTACAATCTGTCCAGGATGCACTGGGACCAAAAAAGTAACTAGAAATACTGGCCCATTTTAGTGGTTTTTTGCTGCTTAAAAGGAATAGACTGGTTCAAAGTAACCTTGTCTAACAAGTCTCAAGAGCTGTGCAATCTTTTCTATTATTCTTACACAATTAATTTTGTCCATCCTGATTCCCGATCTACTAAGAATATTGATGCTGTAAGTCGGCAATCACATAACTCGGTTTGGGACGTCGCAGACTTTTTGTCATACTTCATTTTTTAATGGAAAACTACTCAACGGCAATTCTTTGAAACTGCCGTGATTTTTCTTCTCTGTGCAAAGAAAATTCTGCATAAACTTCAAGGAATGATGTCAATTTGTTCTCTTTCAAAAAAAATAACAGAGGCGAAGATTTTTAGACACTGCAAACGAGGAATGTGCTTGCGGACTTAGGCTGTTGATAGATACATTTTGCAAGAAAATTAAAAAAAAATCTGTTTAAATTTTGTGCTCTTTACAACTTGTATCCATATTCAAAATCTCAAAACAAGTAAAGAAAAGTCAAAAAATTAAAATATTTATTTGAATGCTGATTTTATCCTCAGCCCAAGTAGAGATGCTCGGCATGAATTTATTTGGACAGTCTTGATAGTTTATACCTACTATCAAGTGTTTTTTGAGCTCTGAGTTTTTTTTTAATTTGAGTTCTGGTCGGAATAAATTTTTTCAGAGGTCAAGGCAGATGATGTAAAACTTTCCCTACAGAGCTTTAAGCTCGTGTATATTTGCTTAAGTTCCTTCCGGATAGCGCAGATTACTAAACTGTCATTAACTCCTTTTCCTTCGATCACATTTTTTATTTTTTTTTATTTTGCTTACTTTTTTAATAATATTTCTGTTTATGAATTCTCTCTGTTTTTATTGTTAACTTTAATATGAGAGATGTGTGTTTTATTTTTATATGTGAGTTGTTTTTTTTTAAAAAAAATGTTAAAAATTAGAAGTTCTGTTTGATTTCATGACTAAAAATTGACTTGCATATTAAATTAAGTTAAACTCTCTCCGCCAACAGTTTCTTCATGATAAATATAATGAATACTCCTGTATCCTCTTGTCAAGCTCTTGAAAGATTTACCATCGTTTACTGAAACGTAATTTTCTACCTAATTATTTCTCACTTAATTTTCTATATTGTAAATTATGAGAACCAACAATTGTAGAAATTCAGCCTTGTGTCTGACTTCTGTTGAACTTATTTCATATTAAATTTGATTTTTTGTGTGTTAATTCTGATCAAAGAATTATTCTAGAAACAAAATAAATTTTTCCACATAAGTATTTGTCTTAATATGAAGTCTCTGTTCCCCTCATATTTTTCTCACGTAAGGCCGCTGCATGATTCAAGCATTGCCTTAAAATTGAGAATGGGTATTCTCAGAAACTTACAGCGAGAAACGCAGTGCAGAACAGCTGTTTTGAGTAATGTGTTTAATGTTGGAGGAATAGAATATTTTTAGCAGTGGCCTGTGACATTGATCTGGTCGACCTCTGGGTTCAACCACCAAAGATAGGTACCATGGAAACAAAATCACAATGTGGCGCCTCATGACTTGTACATCGCAATTGAGGACACCGCACCAAGAACAGCCTATAGGCGTATAGGTCGTTATTACGCCCATTTGCTTTTCGGATTCTACGTACCCTGGACTATGCTGTGGTAGCGATAGAATATAGATTGGTAACGGCTCGAGGTCGAAAAACCTTTTTTTCCAAGTTAAGTCAGGCCACTGGATCGATGGGTGCAAGAACGACCTACAGGCGGGCCTATAAACTTAAGGGCCTATAAGGTGCTAGTTACCCCTTTCTTTACTCACTATCGATATTCTTTCATTTTGCGTTAATCATGCGTGATTAAAATGATTTATACTTCATATTGCCACCAAAATGACTGTTGTGTGTAATAATGGCCTAATGGCCGCTTTTTTAAATTAAATATATTAGAGTGTAAACCCAAAATGTATGGCAAAATCTACCCGGCATCTTTCAATAGAAGGGTTAGGTCACCCAAAAACACCAAAACAGGGTGCCTGCATAGAAAAGTCTGCGCAGTACATAAAAAACAAAGCTTTAAATGCGTTTTTCTCAAAACGCGGTTTCAAGTTGTAGGCTGTTCTTGGTGCGGTGTCTTCAATTGAAATAGCCCTCATGTACGCTGGGCTTGTCGATTTCNTGCATGATTAAAATGATTTATACTTCATATTGCCACCAAAATGACTGTTGTGTGTAATAATGGCCTAATGGCCGCTTTTTTAAATTAAATATATTACAGTGTAAACCCAAAATGTATGGCAAAATCTACCCGGCATCTTTCAATAGAAGGGTTAGGTCACCCAAAAACACCAAAACAGGGTGCCTGCATAGAAAAGTCTGCGCAGTACATAAAAAACAAAGCTTTAAATGCGTTTTTCTCAAAACGCGGTTTCAAGTTGTAGGCTGTTCTTGGTGCGGTGTCTTCAATTGAAATAGCCCTCATGTACGCTGGGCTTGTCGATTTCCTTTGGTATTTTTGCAGTGATGAATGCATAGCTGAAGTGCGCTCCAGCTAGAATTGTCTTTAGCAAATGGGTAATTTTTATAGGATGATTGAAAACAAGCAAACGGTAGGAAATAAAACATAATAATAGGAACTTTGCAAAACAAAAATCCGGACATCGGAGCTTGGTTGTTTTGGAAACGCCTTCAAATGCGGCGTGATACCTCACGCATTCCGGAGAGTTCAAATAGTTGTATCATTGCCCCTAAGAAATGCGACGGAAGATTACAATCGAAATAGCCTAGTATACACGCTGGCTTTGTCGATTTCCTTTGACATTTTTGCAGTGGTGAATGCATAGCTAAAATGCGCTCCAGCCAGAAGTGTATTCAGCAAATGAGTAGTTTTTATAGGAGGATTGAAAACAAACAAATGGTAGGAAATAAAACATAATAATAGGAACTATGCAAAACAATAATCCGGATAGCGGCTGTTCTTGGTGCGGTGTCCTCAATTATAATGAAAATTTTGTGGGAAGTTTCCCCAATTTCGTGAATTAATTTTTACTGCTAACTCATTGATGTAATCCTGCCATAACAATGAGCAAGCCAATGCCAATGAGAATTAAGACAGAAACTGTGAAAACTGCATCTCTTAAGCAGCGAGTAACATCTATTGGCTAAAGTTTGTAGAACTTAACTGATCCTGGTGGAGCCAAACTAGTCAAATCTCAAAGTTTCAGATTAAAGGGGTAAATATTTATTCCTTCAGGCCGAATGTGTCTCTGTTTTTAAGTTTTTGCTTTTTAAGCGATCATCAGCAAGTATACTATCATAGTATTTTACGCAGAGAAAATTTGAATGAATATTTTCGTGCACATTACGGCTTGAAATACTAAAAATTCGACTTTAAATTGGGAAAATACTTTGAATAATTCAGTTCACTCTCAGAAAGACTCAAGCGCCAATTCACGTTTTTCTTCTTTTTCCGTTCAAATTGTAGGGGAACTTCTGAAACAATCGCAATCCGATTTTAAATTGCAATCCTCTTGCTCAATGCACAGACATTTTTCTGACCTCCAATATTTAAAACGGGCCGATTTAAACAGTTTTCACTGTTACCTCGAATTCTCATTTCTGGCGCTTAGGGCTTTTTGACGGATTAAATTATATCACATTTTTCATAGTATGTCCCATTGTACCTTCCTTAAATAATAGCATTTATGTTGAAATTATACATTATTTTCCACACTTAATACGTCACAACTCCCTGCAGGGGCGTTATTTGAATAAGAATAAAACAACAATATTGATTCCAGATTAGTCATAGGTAATTTTTACGCTACACTATTTCAATCAAGCACTGGCGCTGCTTTACTTTTCTAGCTTTGCGTTTAAGTCTCCTGACATTTGCGTTGTTTTTAATTTTATTTTGCCTGTAGACTAAGTCATCAATTTCACGAGACCGCCACTCACAGGCTCGGTAAAGTAGAGGAAATCCCAGAGGGTCAGGGACTTGTCCCGTCACGTTACCGACCCCCCCCCCCCCCCCCCCCCNACACAAATAAAGGAGGAAAGCGAGACCAACTCGACAATTGCTGATAATTTGATAAATGGTAAATATGATATGACTTCTCTTTCACCTTATATTAATTTCAGCGTTGCTGATTGTGTCAGTAACTTAAAGTATTACTGCCATTTATAGCATCATTATAAATTTTCCGAAAAATGTCTTAACTATTTTTAATAATGCAAAAAACATTCCCTGAAAAATTCAGAGTAAAATTGCCTAGCTGCTTTGTTTCCCAGGAGAATCGTAATTTTTCAGAGGAGATTTGACAACAGTCAAGTTCTCATGCGGCGTTTTTCCTCAGCCGGGCAGCGTAATGACTCCTATCAAAAGTCGAACGCTCGCACTGCCGTGCTAAGGAAGAACGCCGTATGAACATTTGAGAGTTGCCAAATTTCCATTGTTAGAACGTGTATTTTTGACAACATTCATGCATATTTCTCCTTCAAATTTTCAGATAGGTATTTTAGATTAACTTGCGTACAAAATAGTCAGAAAATTTTGGAAAATAATATTTGCAATTTTCCCAATAAATTCGATTTTTATAGGAGGAAACTTGGCAACGTCGGAAGGCTCATGCGGCGTTTTTCCTTGGCACGGTAAGCGCAGGTGTGTCAAGACCTAGGAGCATATTTTAAGTCGGGAAACATGTGTGTCCCCAAATGAGAGGTACATGCGGGTATGTTGGTTGTCCACACTTGGCCCTCTTTCCTTCACAGTCATTGCACCCCGATCACAAGTCAGTCGCCTCGAACAGCTCATGATGGTTTTAATTTTTAGCCTTCGGCAGTCTTTTCAATGAAAAGCGAGGCATGTTGTCCAATAGAGTTTACTGCTCCTGTAGACTTATTCCGAGAGAGTAACGACAACGTAATTACGGTGTGGAAGAGAAGTTTCAAAAATTGAAATCACGACGAACATATTCCCAGGTAAGTTCATGAAACCTTGAACTATTGATTATTTTGGCACTGGAGCTTTATACTAAGTTGCATCAAATTTTTGCAGATGTGTTTACCATTGTTAATGCATGACAGGGACGTTTATTTCGTTTTGCGACGTTGCCAGCCTCCTGTTTTACTATGCTTCCCAAGTAGCATTTTCCAACGGAAAAATTGCGATGTATTGAAATTAAATTGCAATTTTTTACGATTTTTTGGCAATAAAATCGCCAGGACCATCAACATCTGAGCGATTATCCTCAATCTTGTTGCAGTTTTATCTCTATAAAATCGCGTTCGATAAAATTAAAATTTAATCTCAAATTATCAAAATTTTTCGTTTGATATTTTGCGATGAATCGCCGTCGATACAGTTGCGATTTTATTACAAATTTATGCGATGAAATTGCATTTTATTGCAGTTTTCCATCCGATAATATTGCAATAAATCGTTGTCGATAAAATCGCCGTACATTCTCCGATCAAATCGGAACTTAGGCGTGATCACTGCTACTTGGGTTCTGAAGTGGAAAATTACTCGACGTCATTTCTTGAAAATTTCCCTCATATTTCCCCTCTATGAAAAATATTCTGTAAAAACTGCAAGTATAGCGTTTCTTACTTGTAAATAAACGTTTTTAGTTTTCAGATGAACAAAATTCACAATTATTGGAGCCAGCAGCGGCCGAATCGCGAAGGTCCTGAGGCTAGGAGAAAGTTAAAATTGAAAAAGATCGGCGAGGAAATGGAGAAAAAACCTGCTCTGCAAATCATTGCAAAAAGAAACGCAAGAGAAAGACGCAGAGTCCAAGCCGTGAACGGAGCCTTCGCAAAGTTGAGGAAAACCATTCCGGCTGACAGTCACAGGTAATAGCCTAAATACATACATACGAGTCGCTGTTATAGCGCTCTTTGGCGCTTTGCGACACCTAATCGCCACAAAGCTCGGTCTTCCCACAGGTTATCAGGGAGTTGACACTCCCTCATCTCACTTAACACCCCCTGTCGCCAACCTCTCACTGGGCGTCCCCTACGCCTCCTCCCAGGAGGAACCCAATCAAGCATCTTTTTTGGCAGCCTCTCTTCCGTCATCCTATTGACATGACCATACCAAACAAGTTGTTTGGTCATGACGTCGAACACGATGTCATTTTCGACTGAATAGCCTAAATAACCTCCCAAAAAGACGTTTACTGCCTCCCAGAGTAGGTGTCTATATAGGGCGATTACGGATATGTCGGTAATTTTGAAATTGGGTCATGGAGCCTTTAGGGCCAAAAAGGGTGGTCGACCTATGAATTCAAATCACCCAGAGTGATTTGTTGTATTACAATGGAGAATTTGCGTGCAAACGTTTTTTTGCTTAATCTGAGGGTGCTTAAAGCACCCTCAGAGCTGATTTTACATTGTTTTTTATAATTTTTTTCTGAAATGGGAAATAGTAAAAACATAGATTTAAAAGTGAGAAAATGCACCGCCTAGTGCTCATCTGGCTGCATTTCCCATTTAAACACATGTATTTTAGCAGATTTGATCATTTTGTCATATCTTCTCCAATAATTTTGTTCAATTCATAAATCAAGGGTGTCCTCGTGTTCATTTGACTCAGTAGTTTCCACCTAAACACGAAATTTATCAAATTTCAGACACTTCCAAATTCTCTGTTGTTACGATCCGTAGTTAGTAAAGCACGCATTTGACTTAGCTTTGCGTAAACCTATTCATTTTTGCAGAAAAACGCTCGTTTATGAAAATTTTTGGCCATCTCGGTTTGCTATTGGAATCTGAAGACTGGCACTCTGGCAGTGACAGTTTTTGTGTCAGAAGGTTGATTGCAGTTTGCTGCCCTTTTGGGCCCCGAGAGCTTCATATTTCGATCTGTCCGTTAATTTCACCTTTTTTTTTAAAAAAAAAAAAAGCGATTTCAAGCGAGTTTGAGGTGCCCAGTTGCGTAAAGTTTGAAGCCGAGAAAAAGCTGGTTTTCATCGGAATATCCCTAGCGGCGGACGCAGACGTACCACACACCATTACCATAGGAGACGTGGACGCGACGACAACGCTCATTGTCAGTTGCGTAGCAAGGCGTAAATACAACTATTCTAACTTAACGGATAGCTGTGTTGCATACCCAAAAATTGCAGGCGCGTTGACTGCTCTGACGCTTACTTATCGGGATGTGCGATGAGTGCTGGTCGCTTTGGCTCGGCCTTGTGACTTGATATCCATCGCGGTTTTTCACGGTTCGAAAGAACTCCTGCTCACTTTTCCTTCATAGAGAGCAAATGACAAATAAAAAGTAAAAGACAAAAAGAAAAATAATTACATGTATACATATTACTTTCCTCTATGATTTGCTGCAAGATGAATTCGAAGAAGTCGATACTTTTTATTCACTTTTTCGTCATTTGTGCTTTTAAACCTCTCTTCAAGCAAAATTTTCGACATTTTCAAAGATGCTAATTTTGTTATTGTGTAATGAAGAGCATTTTTCCTGCACCACTAATTGAAATGTATGAACTTCTCATCGATTCAAAATTGGATTTCTTTAGCGAACGGAAGATCTGATTAAGAGCTACTTAAAGCTTGTACTTAACATTAGTGTGTATTAAACTAGGAATTTTTGACGAGAAAATGCACAACTCAAGCTCAAAACTACGTCCAGCGCAGTTTCTCCGGAACGTGCCTTCATCTATCCTTGGTCCTTTCTTCGCTCCATTCGAGATGTATTTCGCGGTTAATAATTGGTCATCCCTGGTAAAAATTGGCGATAAGAGCTGCGTTTCAAAATACCATAGGAATTCTTATAGCCGGCTATAGAAGGCTACAGAAAACCATATAGCTGGCCGTAGAATGCGGAGAAAATCATACGGCCGGGCTATAGTTCATATCACCGGGCTTTACACTTTATCGCCATCGATTATAAAAGGCTATAGGAAATTTTGTAGAAATTCGTGTGCTTTGGAAATCATTAAGTTTGATACGGAGCCACCTTAATATATACAAAACACACGTTATCTTTTCCTTTAAAACATATTTTTTTTCATCAATTAAAACGAGAATAATCCATACAGGATGTGCAAACATTTCAAAATCATTAGTTGAATAACGCTGACTCCGCCAGATTAAATATTAGAGCCTAACACAAAGCGGAGCGGCGACGCACTGGCGCCTACAAACCTAACAGGGATACTTCACGCATTGCGCAATGCGTGAAGTATCCCTGTTAGATTTGAAGGCGCCAATGCGCGTTTCGCGCTGGCTGCCCGCCTGCCGCACCGCAGCGTGCCACAGCGCTTGAAGCAACTATTTCACACCGGAGGTATTGCACACTATCATACGAAACTGAGGGCGCTCTAATATATTGGGAATGGCTGGCATCCATCAAAAGTACGGAGCTTTCCTCGCAAAATAAATCAAGATACTACGGCCAAAAAAGAAAGCAGTGGTCCAGAAACTCACTAAGTCCTAGCATCCGTAATTAGTGACGTTTGGCATATACTTTATCGCCTGGCTGTGAGTTGCTTAATCGCCATCGGCTATAAAAGGCTATAAGAAATTGTGTAGCCGGCTATAGAAGCTATTAGAAATCTTACAGCCGGCCGTAGGTCTATGGTATTTTGGAACACAGATTCTACTGCCAATTTTTACCAGGGATACTTAGCCGAAATTGCCGAATCAACCCAAGTTAATCGGACGTTGCCCAATGTTCTACGATGTTTTATTTTTAAACAGAAAACCAAGTAACTTTGAAACTTGAAATTTTGTAAGTTCATTATTATTCATGTTAATTCACAGAAAGTTAAAAGGCGCTCAACAGGTTAGTTTTCTGCTAAAAAAATTAAACATGAGAGGAAAAGAGCAAGATCCAAGTAATAATTCCGGACAAATCTGTCATATTTGGAATGAGTTCATTAGAAGGGAATCAACCCACAATAAGGTGAAATTAAGAAAAAGAGGTTCCTTATTTGAAGTTTTATTTCTGCATAAAGCTCAATGTAAAAAATGAACTTTAACCCTTCTTTTCTCAAACAAATATTTTTTTAAACTTTCAGTCTTTGGCAGAAGATGACATATGGCTAGTGGAGCTCAAAAACATTATTAACTCATTTTCTTCGAAAATGTGGGTTGGTTCCTTTCTGATAAACGGCCCATTTGTGGAATTAATCTGTTTTATACTCTTTTCTCCCCTTTTCTTCCCTTTTCTTCCCTTTTCTTCTCTTTTCTTCTCTTTTCTTCTCTTTTATTCCCTTTTCTTCCCTTTTCTTCTCTTTTCTTCTCTTTTCTTCTCTTTTCTTCTCTTTTTTCCTCTTTTTTTATTTTTTCTTCTTTTTTCCTCTTTTTATCCCTTTTCTTCTTCTTTTATTTCATTATGTCAAACAATAAGAAGATTGTTTCCTGAAGAACCGTACATAAGACTTTTATACAGCCCTGCATGTAGATGAGCATGAAATTATGCAAGCATGCATTTAGACTTTACATACAATTATATAATCCATGAATCCGAACTTGCAACAGTGCAATTAAAGTACATTGGGGGATCGGGGAGGGGGGCTAGGTCGATTCCTCGCTGATCGGATAGTGCAGCGCGGCTTGTCGACACATGGATTTATGCGAACACCCCATTGCCGCGCCCTGTTGCCAATTTCAGCATAAAATTGTAACCGTAAATATTAGAATTGTATACTATTATTGTATTCAATTGTTGTCACGTAACTGCCAATGTATATCGTTCGGGAGGTGGATACTATAGTACCGTAACAGCTAATGACACAGGACTCCGGCTAGAAAATGGTTGAATACAAGAACAAAAAATGAAAAAAATTGTCCAAAGTCCAATTTCTACGCCCAGCATTGGCTGCCGCCTTTGAAAAAAACACGGTGGAAGACCTCATAGATCGACTATTTAGAAACTTTCAGTCGGAAAACGCACCGGTGAATAGGTGCGTAGACTGCGGGGGCTTGGGAAGCTCTGCAAGTATCCCCCTAAAACAAAAACAAAAATGTCTTCTTCAAAAATTCTCCTCTTTTCCCTCTTCTTCCTCTTTCAATCAACTTATTCTTCTTCTGCTCCTCCACTTTCTATCTCAATTCCTCTTCATTGTTTATTCTTTTTCGCCTTCTCCTTCCTCTTCTTTTTCTCCTCCGTCCTCTTTTTCTCCTTCGTTTCTTCCTCTTCCGATTTATACTGCATCCTCACTTGACACATATTAAAAGTCCCACAATCTGAGTCTATCAGACCAAGGCCAATCCCAAATTTTTGTTATATATGTAGGAAGCAGTGCTGGTGCTTTCTCATCGCATAAGCGAATCCAGAGGGGGGAAGGGGAGTTAGGTGGCGCACACCCCCCTCTCGTTCGACCGTAAAAAAGGAGGAAGAAAAGAGGAAGAAAGGAGGAGAAAGTAAGAAGGAAAAAACTGAGGAAAGAAGAAGAAAGGACGTTTATATTTTGTAATTAGTCATGACAAAATTGATCCGAGCCCAATGTTAGATGCTTTAAAATTTCGATATTTTCCTGAGGGAAGCCCTCCGGCCCATCCATCCGCCCCCTTCTGTTCGAAGTATCTCGATCAATGGCGAGGCGTGAATGATCGATTATCGGTATTTCCCTGTTTGAAGCTGTGGTAAAGAATCGATTATTAAAGTGTTCGTTGCGAACACCCGATAACTATCGATCCTTTTCCATTAGTAAAAATGGCAGATCAATCAATACATCGCAAAAACTCGCGAAATTGGTAGTCAAAGCTGTAGACAAAGAATGCAAAAAAGATACGGTGGGATCCTATTGGTGGAAGCGGCTGGTTGCAAAAGACAAAAGAGGGAGGTAATAGACTAACCAACGGCAACCTATACGCAATTGTGACGTCACAAGTTGTGATATTGATGTTTTTCATCTCATCGTCGGTGATGAGAAAATGTGTAACTGCACTTTCGCTACAGTGAATTCTCAGGTAATCTTGATCTACCGCCATCACCATCAAGTCGAAGCGAAACTGTTGAAGGCGCTCAGAGCAACTATTCTGCCTCAGAAGTATTGCACAGTATCAGACGAAAATGAAGGCGCACTAAAGTATTTAAATTGGCTGGTATGGTTTACAAACGTGAACGGTCCCACTGATCCCACCCACGGCATGGGGATCCTGTCCGATCGATCGAAACTTGGTACCAGCGGGCCGATTATTGAAATTGATAGACAAAGCTACGGACAAAAAAGACAAAAGAGATATGGAGGGCCCTAATAGTGGAAGCGGGTGGTTGAAATGGGTAAATGAGGTAGGTAATAGACTAACTAACGGCAACCCACGAGGGACTCGATAGTTAGTCCATCATTTTCTTCCCTAGTCTACAGGAACAACCCATTTAAACTGAAAGGATCGCTCCATGCTTCCTATGTCTTCTTTGTTTTTAGCTTTGTCCATCAATTTCAATGTATTAGTCCGCTGGATTCGCTTCACTGGGAAAAAAAAACACATTTGATCTAGAGTCCAGACTCTTAAAAACATCGACAAGAAAAAATACTCTTGATTCAATCAGATTTAAGCTTAAATCAAGAACCAAGCCTCTTAACTTGAGCGGATTTCCTTTTGATTTAAGCTGAAATCTGATTGAATCAAGAGTATTTTTTCTTGTAAATATTTCCAAGAGTCTGGACTCTGGATCCAATGTGTTTTTTTCCAGTGTTGCGCCTTCTCGCACACGCAGAGAACGCCGCTGACTGCAACAAGAGACTAAGCGTTGAGCGTCTTTTTTTTCCTCTCACTGACCTAGCTCACACTGACCCAGTGATCGCGGCGACGGCGCGGCGGCGGCAGAGACTTGGCAACGGCGCTGCCGTCGCGCGACGTCCGACGTCCGGACTCGCAGCGCAAAATCAGGAAACGAGGCCCGCAACTCTCGCGAGGCGAGCGGACTTCCACGTTGGGTCGCGCCGCACAGTGGATCGAGTCCGAGCGAGAGCTCGGAGATGATTTAAAAACTTTAAGGTAATTCGATGGACGCCATATTTTGTGTCAGAACGGCATGCGATATATCGCATCAATTGGTTCAATTGACGGTTATGGAGTGGGAGAAATTGGAACAAAAAAGTTCCGAATCCCGGAAGTTTTGACGGACATGAAATATCTGGTATATCTTCATCAATATGAAATTTGGATGTTCCAAGAGGGGTTTTATTGGTTTTCCCATCAAAATTTCTGCTGGAGAAACGAAAAAACGAAAAAAATCTAAAACATTTAAAGAAATACAAGATTTAAAAATTGATTATTTTAAAGATTTACATACATACATAACAAGCCGCTATAGTCCAGGCAAACAAGGAAAAGAGCCTGCAAAAATCCCGGGTAGCAATGTTTTCATCGATTCCTATGTAATTTTTGACGCTGAATCCGAATATCAACTATGCGCCATTAAATTCGGACCGGAAAGTTGCCAAATTTGGCAAAAATGGCCTAAAATCGGCATTTTTTGCGGATTATGGCCTGTAACTCGCCAAAAATTGATCTGACGACAAAATTAGTTATTTTCAGAAATAAAGCTCGTTAAATTTCCTATAAAAGAGATCCTATTCATTTTTTGCCTAAGGGCAAAATTAAGCGCGCTGGCGGGCGCCAAACTTTGAAAAATGAGTGAAAATTGCGTTTTTTGCGGATTATGGCCTGTAACTCGTTAAAAATTGATCTGACGACAAAAGTAGTTTTTCAGAAATAAAGCTCGTTAAATTTCCTATAAAAGAGGTCCCAAACAATTTTTGCCTACGGGCAAAATTAAGTGCGCTGGCGGGCGCCAAACTTTGAAAAATGAGCGAAAATTGCGGGGTTTTTTTACGGTTTTTGCTTTATGTCTCCTTTTTTATCCGTCCGCAGAGTAATTTCTGGACAAATTAAGTAAAGATAATAAAATTTACACTGAGTTCCATGAATCGATGTGAAAAATAAGGAGCCCAACACATTGCAGTGTTGCCAAAATTACCTAAAATTGTTTGTTGGCGGTTTTGGACCACTTAATTGCCTTATTATCCGTCTATTTGTCTAGTCTCCATTTTGTAAAGCGGGGATAGTGAATCGAAATCAGCGGAAAGGAGGATGAAATAATTCTTTGTCACATTTTATTTCATCAGAATGGACGCCCAATCGCCATTGCCCCCTATCCTAGCTTTCAGAGATCATCATTCAATTGGCGCCTTCTGATCTCCTCCTCCACCCCTTGTCGCCAACCTTTCACAGAACGTCCACGCCGTCCTGTTGTTACCTTCATCATTATGAAATTTTTATGTTCAAAGAGCGATTCCGTGGGGTTTCCCGTCAAAATTCAACTGGAAACACCCTTTAAAAACGAGATAAATTTTAGTCCGAAAAGGCATGTCCAAACTCTTCCATCGACTCGATCCTCTGTGCGTCGGCGCGATGGCGGAAGGCGCGGGCGCAGGGAGCCCAAGTCGGAAACAACACGCGCCGACCGGACCAGACACGCCGACAGGTTCCATTGTCTCCTAAATCAATCGCCGAGTCGGCCGAGGCGCGCTCTGCTCCAACTCCAACGTCGCGGTGTTGTTTCGTTCCTTGCAATGGTGATCCTACAAGCTGGCAAAACTGTTTTTCCTCCGTTTAAATCCATTGAAAATATCGATATTCGGTGAGACTAGCAGCCTCGCCCAGAAACTTTAAAAAAATCTCCAGTCGTGGAGGCTGTACTTACGGGCTATGTAGAAACACCGTTCGCGTTCCGAGCTCAGACTCAGAGGCCGAAAGTTCTGGGTGTAGCATCCGGAGCAGTCAAAGCTACGGCTTCAGCACTCAGAACTCTCGGCCTTGAGGGCTTTAGGGCTTTCTGTATACTTAGCCCGTAACTTTTTGTTCAGTGTTTGCGTACATTTAGATAGAGGAAAAACAGTGTTGCCGACTTGGACGTATTTCTGTCAAACAGAACTAAGCTCCAGAGGGGGCGGAAGGTAGAGGAGGGGCTTGGATTGGCGGAGGAACCGAACGTCGGGCTCATTCCGTCCTATACTCGAAATGCTTTTCTATGGCGCTTAGTTCCGTTTGACAGAACGCGCTATCCGGCATTCTAAATTCCTCAAAAGGAACTCAAATTGGCGCTTAGTTCTGTTCGACAGGAATACGTCCACATGAAAGAATCGCCACTGCTTCCTTGCTCGCTTCAACCAAGTCCCGGAGACCGCACGAACGTTTTTGTCGTTAGGCGGCACGGAAATGTGGGAGAGGATTGATTCGATCGGCATGAATCGATCGGAAATTAAAAACTTGAACCGATCAACACCATGGCATTGTCGATTGATTTACGGGTTTGTCGATCGAATTACGGGTTTGTCGATCGAATTTTGGGTTTGTTAATCAATTCATGGGTTTGTAGATCGACTCGCAGGTTTTTCGACCGATTCATGATGGCTTTTCCGGTCGATTAATTTGCGGGTTTGTCTATCGATTCACAGGTTTGTCGATTGATTTGCAGGTTTGTAGATTGATATACGGGGTTGTCGATCAATTTAAAGATTTGTCGATCGCTTCACCGGCTTGTCGATCGATTTACAGGCTTCCATCGATGTATGGGTTTGTCGATCAATTCACCAGTTCCACAAGAGGAAAAAGATGAAGATTATCTGCATGTACGCCAGGGAAGCACTGCTCCTCACAACAATTTGTAATTGGGCCTAATCTTTCAGACTCATCGTTAAATCGTGGGACCTCTAACAAATGAACGTGAACCAAACGACGCGGTTCAACCGTGAATCGTTCGACAAATAGATACTTTTGTGCAATATCCATATCCACTCCGAGCCAATTTTACTGCCTCTTTTCCGATCAAATCTTTTTCATCGTACAAATATGAAAGCCGAGTTAGGAGTAATCAGCCTCTTCGCATACTGTATACTGAATGTAAAACATGTATTGCAGACATTTTAACTCCAGGATTTAAGATTTTTCTTTCTTTACTTTTACAGGGGCAAGAGGATAAGCAAGGTGAAAACTTTGAAAATGGCCATCTACTATATTAAAATGCTGGATCAAGTCTTACGATACGAAGTCAGTTTGGTAAGTGTAATACTGCCGTGCTAAGGAAGAAGGTCGTACGAGCCCTCAAACGTTGCCAAGTTTCCTCCGAAAAAAATCGAATTTGCTGGGAAAATTGCGGCTATTATTTTCCAAAACTTGCTGACTATTTTGTACGCAAGTTAATCTAAAATATCTGAAAATTTCAAGGAAAAATAAGCATGAATGTTCTCAAAAATATGTATTTTATCAAGGGAAATTTGGCAACTCTCAGAGGTTCATACGGCGTTCTTCCTTAGCACGGCAGCCACCTGGCAAAATCAATGATTAAACGCAGAGACTTAAAAGAATGTCAATTTGAATGAGGGTAATAAATGAAAGACCTGCCACATATCCATGCTTCTTCCGAATTATAACAAGCAGCAGTGCGGATATTAGAAAATTTTTATCGCTTCCTCGCTATTTCCATTTTTATTGACATCGGCCTTCGGCAAGTGATATTTATCACTTGTATTAAACTCACTGTACCCTGTAAGCTTATCCAAGGCCTCGGTGAACCTTTTTCCACACCCACGAGGGATCAATTGGCGAGGCGTGAATGATCGACTATCGACATTTCCCCATTAAAGGTATGGTAAAAAATCGATTATTAAGGCGTTCGTTGCGAACACCCTGTTTATCGATCCTTTTCCATAGGTTTAAATGGCAAATCAGTCGATATATCGCCGGTAAAGCACGCCACGCCACTGCTTTGGAACGTGGCTACGTTTACGAGCGGTATTAAAAATACCTCATCAATTAATAACTGAGAGGATTGGAGGACAAGGCGCATAAGTGCAGTTTTTGCTATTTCGAGAAATACGTGTCTCGAGTTTCGAAATTACATGGATCCTTATGGTGGAAAGAAAGTTCAATCGGATTTTTTGATGCTTAAAAATTGAAATTTGGGAGAATATCTGGAAAGCAAGATGGAATTGATTCCCTTTTGTAGAATTCGGTACCAGTTCCTTTTCCGCCCATCAAACACAAGGTAATTGGTTCTTTGGTTCCGATTCCCAATCCTGCCGCTGATATGAAGCTCTTTATATCCAGTAGACGTCACTTTACAGTTAGGAACTAAAATTTCTGGCTCTTCCATAAAAGCACGTATATGTGCATAGAGAAACCAATGGTACACACGTTGTTTCTAAACTGAGCCAGAAATTGTGGTTCCAAATGTCAAAATGTAGTCCAACTGAGGGGATTGGAGGACAAGGCTCATAAATGCAGTTTTTGCCATTTCGAGAAATACACGTTTCAAGTTTCGAAATCACATGAATCCTTATGGCGGAAAGACATTTCAAACTGACTTTTTGATGCTTAAAAATTGAAATTTGGGAGCGAATTTTTCACAGAAAATGCATTAAGACTAGTTTTACTTGAAATCATTTATATCTCAATTTTTTCAAGAACTGCACTTATGCGCCTTGTCCTCCAAGCCCCTCGACTATATTTCAAAGAGATAAAAAAATGTTCGACTTTTTTCAGGAGCAGAACGAGCGCATTTCTGTATCGAATCAAGTTGACCACCCAACGATGACGTAAATTTCTTGTCTTCTTCATTCGACTGAAAAATTTTCATTTTCATCGGTCATGAAAAGGAGTGCTACACTTTAAGGAAAAATGCGGCACAGTCAGAAATAAGAGGCATTTAACATACATTTTGCCTGATAAAATAAATTCCAGAATTTCTCCGATGAAGAGGCTTGATCAGAAGAAGCGAAAAAAGATAATACCAGTGGCTGCGTGCTTTCGATACGTCGATTGATCTGCCATTTAAACCTATGGAAAAGGATCGATAAAGAGGGTGCTCGTAACGAACATAATATTCGATTCTTTATCGTAGATTCAAATGGGGGACAAATCTATGATCGATCATTTACGCCTCGCCACTGAATAATACTCTGTAATCTCTAGTCAACGACGTATGCGTGCTCTCATCAGTGGCGTGGCGTGAACAATCGATTATCGATATTGCCCCATTTGAAGCCATAGTAAAGAATCGATTATTAAGGTGTTCGTTACGAACACTCTAGTTATCGATTCTTTTCCATAGGTTTAAATGACCGATCCATCGATGTATCGCAAAGCACGCTACGCGACTGGCTCTCGTATTCATGAGCCAATCTCATACGCCTAAATTGTTCCAAATGTTTATATAATATAAATGTAAGGTGCGTGATCTGTTAAATCTCAAATTATTCTGATAAAATTATTTCGAACCAGTACGTAAGGGCTGAGCATTAGGATCGTAGTAATTGTCATAATTATTCTAGTCATACAAAACATTCTGATCATGAGTGTTATTAGATTGATTAGTATCGCACATTAAAAAATATACAATAAGTTATGTTTAGTTTTATAGAACGTTGTTTTTCATTTCTCAGCTAAGGCCACCCCTTTATAATTTAAAGGTACAATCCACCCCTTTATACTTTAAATGTAAAATAAAGAGTTGAAGCATAGGTACCCACGTATTAGCTCGTCTGGTTTGGCGTAATGCGAGAAGTATTCATGCTGTCTTGTAGGCGCTGAGAAGCGTCTTACGCCGATCGCAGTGTTTGGCGCAATGCATGAAGTATTCCTGCAGCTTCGCAGGCGCCAATACTGCCGTGTTCAGGAAGAACGCGTATAAACATTCGAGAGTTGCTGAATTTCCTCTGTTAAAACATGTATTTTTGAGAACATTCATGCTTATTTTGCCTTGAAATTTTCAGATATTTTAGATTAACTTGCGTACAAAATAGTCTGCAAATTTTGGAAAATAATATCCGCAATTTTTCCAGTAAATTCGGTTTTTATCGGAGGAAACTTGGCAACATCTGACGGCTCATGCGGCGTTTTTCTTCAGCGAGGCAGAATACTATGGATCGATGGTCGTTTTCAGTAATCAATTGACCTAATTTGGTAAAATTACTTTACAAAAGGAGAAGGTCCAATTCTTAACGTGTCTACACCTCTGTCCTGCACCTCACCACCTTGATTTCTTAGCCAGAAAACGCTACTTTGTGGGGTCTCTGAAATATTTTGTTTCCTCTCCCCAAATGGATGACGTCATTTTCGACGCCTGGCAGCGCTGCGCCCGCAACAAAAGACCGAATTGCGTTGGCGCAAGCCACGAAACGACGCGACGCGACACATCACGATCATTGGCGTGGCGTGCTTTGCGATATACCATATGGATTGATCTGCATTGGTGGAGTTTCAAAATTTCATCTCTTATTCTAAATTTTTAAAGGAGACCAGCATCTAAAGGAAGGCACATCTATATTGCATGTAAACATCTAACCTTAAAATTTTGTGGAAATAAATTTCACATGGGCAAATAAATTGCAATGATTTTCGAGTGTAGGGATGTTAGTCAGTTTCCTTCCAAAAAATGAGATAGGAGATGAGATTTTGAAACACCTCAATGCAGATGCGACGTTTCGGTTAGCTTTGTCGTAGGAAAATAGTCAAACCAGGCATTTTATTGAATGTTAAGGCAGGTAGTAAGGGCCGGATTAAGGCAAAATTTAGGGGGCGGCAAATTTTGCAATATTTTTGAATGTAGGTATCAATTAAAGAGAGAAAAAAATCAGATTCAGAAAATAAATTACAAACAAGAAAAGACGACAAAATCTCTCATTTTTTCAAAGTAAAAGTATAGTAATTTCTAATTTTGTCGTCTCTCGGTGATACAAGAAACAACACCTTCAATTAGTCGAGTTAAGAGAGAAACCAAACACGCAATTTGACCTGGAACGGAGCGGCGAGGCGGTCAGCATGAAACGCATAGCGCCTCCAAGACTGCATGAATACTTCACGCATTGCGTCAAGCACACTGCGGTCAGCAGAAGTCGGCTGGAAACGCATAGCGCCTGCAAGACTGCATGAATACTTCACGCATTGCGCCAAACAGTGTGGTCAGCAGCGGTCGGCGTGAAACGCATAGCGCCTACAAGACTGCATGAATACTTCACGCATTGCGCCAATACAGTGCGGTCGGCGCGGCAGTGGAAGTTAAAATTTTTAACCACATTTATGTTTGTTCTTTCATAAATTATTCGTTCGTTTTTCATAAGTGGAAGGCCTTGTCCGAACAGGGATGGGTTTACGGAACTGAACTTTTGTTAGTGTTGACATGGCTTTCACAAAAACTGTGCCCAACACGAGTGAACGCATCTCATACAGCCTTCCCCCACCACCCGTTAACTTGATGGGTTTTATAGATCGTATTTGACAGATCACTCAGGTGAGATTATAGGGATATCGATTGGTTCAATATGTAACCACAGCCTCAAAAGTCAATTTAGAGATCTGAAGTAACGGGTCTTTTGCGTATTTTTCGAGAAAAACTTCATTTGAAGTTGGCAACCTCGAATTAGCCCTGTATTAACTATGTAAAAGCAACGTGGAACACCCAACTTTAACTTCAAATATTTCTGATAGTCGCCAAAAGTCGCTAGATCTGTTTGGTAGAATTGAAGTTGGACATCTGAGGATTAAGGAAATGTCAACCACCCGGAGCATTTTGTGTTTCAAGCGAGAAATCTTCATTTGCTTTCAAGCTTAAATCAAGAACCAAGCCTCTTAATTTGAGCGGATTTCCTTTTGATTTAAGCTTAAATCTGATTGAATCAAGAGTCCTTTTTCTTGTCAATGTTTTCAAGAGTCTGGACTCTAGATCCAATGCGTTTTTTTTCCAGTGTGGACCAGTGAATCTCGACCCATTTCCCGCCCACTTTCTGCCCAAATTTGAAGTAGTTTTGAGCGAAGAATTTGAAAATGAATAATCATCGTGAGTCAGAAATGTCTTTAAGATGACAAACTTCAAAAAAAATATTCAGATGTCGAGTTGTGAGTTTTTTATTTTTATCCACAGAGGGCCGCACTGTGCGGCCGACCGTCGCGTCGGTTGCAGTTTACACCCACGCGCGGCACGTTTGTCACACCGCGGTGGCAAGCGGCGCTTTCCGCTTCTGGTGTCGCAAGACGGAGCGCAAAGGTGAGTTGGTCACCGATCTCCGACAGGCCGCATGTTCAATGCTGGAACAACAATAAAAGCTTGACAAACCCTCTTCGGAAAGGTCAAATTCACACACACAATCACATACAAGATATAATCGAATGGGATGTAATGCAATGATTGAAGTCGACGGTACGAGGATTGCACCTGGATGTCATTAAAATGGACGTATTCCTGCCAAACGGAACTGTGCATTAAGACATGAGACCTGAGACCATAGTGTTCGAAACTCACCTTTGAGTTTTAGGAGCCATGTGGCGCATCAAGCCCGAATTTCAGGCGCCATTGAAGATTTTTTAGGGGCTAACTTGACTTATTGCCCATATATTACGGCGCATTTAAAGAAAAGTTAGACCCAAGATGTTTTCGTAACAGAACTAGTAAGTAGCTGTAACCTTGGGGAAGACAAAATCACAAATGATGAAATCGTGATGAATAGAAAAAGCTTTCACTTGTGGTGCTGAAAATTTCGAATAATCACCTAATATGAAATTTCAGATTTCCAGGGGGCAATTTTTTGGGGCCATGTTGGCGCAGAGCCTTTATTTTTTAGGCGCCGTGGCCGATTTTTTAGGCGCATTTGGCGCGTTGGCGCCTGTGAGTTTCGAACACTATCTGAGACCCATGAGAATACATACATAACAAGGCTCACGTCGTAATGCACATAGTTCCATGCCGAAAAACGTCCAATTGTACTTAACTACATTTACATTTGGAAGGCGTTTAGCAAACAAGTCATCACCTTGATTAAATATAATGGAGAATTCGCAGGTGTCTAAAATTTGGTAAATTTCATGTTAAAGATGAAATTATTAAGAGATATGAGTACGAGATATGAGCACGAGAATAAAATGGGCCTTGCAAACTTTTGCTAGAGCAGAATGAGGAGTTGTTTCCTATAGATAATGCCTCAAAAATCACGATGAGCGCATCGGCAAAGTCTGAAATGCACTTATAAATTCACAATCTGCGTAAGAAATTTGCGTTATTTTGAGCTTCCCGCTCCAAAAACGATACTACTGCACAGGTGAACATTTTGTTAGAGGAGTCGCTCCATCGTCGGCAATATTCATCATGGCCGACGCTTGCGCAGTTCCTCGCGTAATTCGAGGAGAGTTCAAGGTCAATTAAGGCGGGCGAGGAAAATATGAACGTAAACACGCCGATTGTTATCTGGTTTTTACCTGTTCAGGTGTTATCTCGTCCCATCACACGTGTTTTGGCGGACTGGCGTCGGCCATGATGAATATTGCCACCAATGGAACGACTCCTGCAACAAAATGTTCACCTGTACCGTAGTATCGTTTTTGAAGCGGGAAGCTCAAAAAACCGCAAATTTCTTACGCAGATTGTGAAATTATGAGTGCATTTCAGACTTTGCCGATGCGCTCATCGTGATTTTTGAGGCATTATCTGTAAGAAACAACTCTTAGTTTTGCTCTAGCAAAAGTTTGCAACAGGCCCATTGGTTTGTAAATTGAAAAATTATTGGTGGAAATGGAGCCAAAATAACCTAATCTTCTAAAATACACGTGTTTTAATGGGAAATGTCGCTAGATGGCATCACAAGACGGTACATTTTTTCACTTTCAAATCTATTTTTTTATAATTTCTCAAATCAGAAAAAAAATTTGAGAAAAAATAAGAACCCTGCTCATTAAGTACTATTGGATGAAGTAATAAAATTTGTGTGTACAAATTCTCCATTGGAGTTAATAGGAATAATGTGCAATATAATGGTATTAGTGGTCTTTGAATATAAGCTTTTCATTTTTTCACTCGATTTTGAAAAGTTTCCATGTCTTGGTAAATAAAATATAAAGACTATCTGCATAGATCTTAGGGATTTTTAAAAAGAGCCTATTTGTCTAGCGCGAAAGTTGATTTTTGGTTGAATTTAGTGACATGTAAGCTGACTATATGGAACAGAGACAGCATATTTCAAATAACTTGCTCCTCTATCTTCCATAGAGTGTGAAATTTACTTTTTCGGAAGTCAACTCTCCAAATCGCCTAGTAATGTAAGGATGTAGATAGTTGAAATCTGCAAAAAAAAAAAAAAAAAAAAAAAAAAAAAAAAAAAAAGCACGTGGTTGTAAGATGCGTAACAAACCCTCCGTTACTTGAACTAATGTTCAGTCCTTAAGGTCAGGTTTAATATTTTAGAAACCCCGCGAAAAATCGATTGAACAAGAGTCGAGTTAGCATTCCAGGCCTCATCCACCATCTTGGATTTTCAAATTTTGAAAATTTGAGTTGAAATCCAAAATTTCTGTCAAACGAAGCCTTCTGCGAGCCGACTATTGAGATTGATAGACAAAGAAGAAATAGGGAGTATGGAGCTATTGGTTGAAATGGGTGGTTCCTATAGACTAAAGGAGGAAATGATGGACCAACGATCGGGTCCCTCGTGGGTTGTCGTTACTTACAATTAGTCTATTACATACCTTATTTACCCATTTCAACCACCCGCTTCCACTATTAGGGCCCTCCATATCTCTTTTGTCTTTTTTGTCTATAGCTTTGTCTATCAATTTCAATAATCGGCCCGCTGGTACCAAGTTTCGATCGATCGAACAGGATCCCCATGCTGTGGGTGGGATCAGTGGGACCGTTCACGGTTGTAAACCATACCAGCCAATTTAAATACTTTGGTGCGCCTTCATTTTCGTCTGATACTGTGCAAGACTTCTGAGGCGGAATAGTTGCTCAGAGCGCCTTCAACAGTTTCGCTTCGACTTGATGGTGATGGCGGTAGATCAAGATTACCGCTGAGAATACACTGTAGCGCATGTGCAGTTACACACTCTCTCATCACCGACGATGAGATGAAAAACATTAATATCACAATTTGCGACGTTGCAAGTTTTTCACTGCCTATTCAATGTGAGTAATTCAGACACAACAGAACACTTTCGAATCTGCGGTGATTTTTCCGAGATAAGATGAGAATTGTTATTCTAATATTTCATTCAAATCTATGTGCTTTCGTTAAAAAGGTTGCTATCTAGCAGTGGCGCGGCGTGCTTTGCGATATATCGATTGATCTGCCATTTAAACCCATGGAAAAGGATCGATTAACAGGGCGTTCGCAACGAACACCTTAATAATCGATTCTTTACCCTAGCATTCAAATGGGGAAATATCGTTAATCGATCATTCACGCCACGGCTCTGCTATCTGGGTTTCTGTTCGATCGATTTGTAGGATGCTCGGTGTCAAAGGCGCACTGCTATCTTCTATGTGGTGTAAAAGCTACTCTCGGAAATAAACGCTGAGATTCGTTTAATGATTTCTGATTACCAAAGAGTTAAGAAATCGGTTTAGTAATTTCAACTTGATTTCCTAAAACTTGTCTAATTATGTGCTTACCATGACATTCACCAGCCATCATTTGACGAATTTTTCGCTCAACAAGTTGCTCATCAAACATCAAGAGACGGAAAATATCGCTGATCTCCGAACTGAGCCTT
This sequence comes from Bemisia tabaci, assembly GCF_001854935.1. Lineage (NCBI taxonomy): Eukaryota > Metazoa > Arthropoda > Insecta > Hemiptera > Aleyrodidae > Bemisia > Bemisia tabaci. Next base: position 1,328,834 of record NW_017547330.1, on the reverse strand, counting down.
TGTGTCATCCGATCACACTGCTAAAAACACGTTCGTGCAGGGTTTCTGCGATATATTGTCTGTAATGTAGGTGTTAGATTATCCCAGCACTTAGGCGGATCCAGGGAAGGAGGGGCGCATGGGGCTTCCCCCCGTCCCCCGAAAAGAAGGAGGAAGAAAAATAGAAGGAAGAAACAAAGGAAAGAGGAATGAAAGACGCTTGCATTTGGTAACTATTAATGACAAAATTGACTTAAACTGCATACCTATTAGATGCTTCAAAAAATCGAACATTTTCTGGGAGAGGCCCCCGCCCCTCCCTCGTTCAAGATGTCTGGATCCGCCTATGTCCCAGCAGCTATGTCCTTCTTTAAAATAGGTCAAACCTTTTTAAAAAGACCGAATGTAGATGGTTACGCGCTGCCAAGTGACATCCAATTCATCGGTTGGATTTCTGTCTGTGGAAAGAGACATCTTCCTGGGGGGAAATTTTCCGTAACTTTTTAAAGATGCACAGAGAAGGAAATCTGGAAGTTTCGGCGCAAGTTCGACCCTAAAAGCTTAAAACTTAAGGCAATTATAAGTCTTGAAGTTCCAAGATAATAAATCTTGGGTTGTTGAAAAAATGGGGTCGAAGTTAGCAAAAAGTTCTCTCCCGGAAGGTGATGTCTCTTTTCATGGATCCAAGCTATCCCTTTTTTTCTGTTTTCAGTCTCGTGTTATTTCCCCACTGTTCACGATCAGCGGCGTGGCGTGCTTTGCGATATATCGATTTATCTGCCATTTAAACCAATGGAAAATAATCGATCAACAGGGTGTTCGCAGCGAACACCATAATAATCGATCTTTTACTATACGTTCAAATGGAGGAATATCGATAATCGATCATTCACGCCACGCCACTGGTCACGAAAATGAATCAACCCATTCAGATTTTCCCGTGCCAAAATCCTAGATTTCCGGCACAATGTGGCAACTGCGGCAGGAGCTTGAGGAGCCCAAGTTTAGTGCTTTGTGCTCCATTATGTTTTTAACAACTTCAATTGCGCGGCGGCGGCTCGAGGCGGGCTCGCTTATTGTCAAGTTGTCGAACGGCCACCGCGGCTCCTGATTGGTCAATTACTCGAATCGGAGCGCGCCGGAAATGACGTTGGCAAGGAACCATGGGCAATTTGCCGTGCAACCACTCAGCCATTTCAACCGTTTCCGGTCTAGATCTTGGCTCCTTTCTTCACTTCGCGCATCCGCAGCCTCTTCAGACCCAGTTACTTCTTCCTCCCAGAATTCCTCCCCCCCCCCTCCTCCCACGGGGTCGACCCACTCGGCGTTCGGACCTGTCGATACAAAGTAAAGAATCGTGGTTCGGATCCTAAAACTTGACTCGTGAAAGCCATCGACACAGTGCTCCCATTCTCTGTCCATCAAAAGTTCCGGCGGAACTTTTTTCCCAATGTCTTACATTCCGTAGCCGTCAAAAGTTCCGGAATTATTTTTAGATTTTTTCACAAGTCCCGAGAAAGTTCCGCAAAACGCAAAAGATCCGGATCATTTCGGGAATTTAAAAAGTTCCGGGAAAGCTTTCGTGAAAAGTTTCGTCAATTCGTGAAAGCCATCAACACAGTGCTCCCATTCTCTGTCTATCAAAAGTTCCAGGACTTGGAACTTTTTTTTCCAATGTCTTACATTCCGTAGCCGTCAAATGTTCCGGAATTATCTTTAAATTTTTTTCACAAGTTCCGAGAAAGTTCCGGAAAACGCAAAAGATCCGGATCATTACGGGAATTTAAAAAGTTCCGGGAAAAGTTCAGGAAAACCTCAAACGTTCCGAAATTTGGAACTAGTTCCGGAAAATGGGAGCACTGCATCAACATTCGTCTTTGCCCAGACGAGATAACACAACAACATCTTAATGGCCGAAATACGTGCATTCTCTTATCTGATAAGCGACAAATTCGTTGAGTGTAATTTTTCCGACTGTGCAATCGTGATTGTTCCATCATTAGCACCGGAAAACTAGGGCCCATTCATAAAAGTTGGGCCTGACTGATCCTAGATGAATTCATTCTATTAGAGAAAATTTTCCAATTGAACGCTTGTCCGGCCCGAAACGAGAAATCGCTTTGTCAGAAATACCTGCGGGTCGATTTTTGAATCGTTATCGAATGAACTGATCGATGAACCCCTATCTTAGTAATGCAATATATCGATCAAGGTCATTCGATAGCGTTTCAACGAAATCGTTATAGAATGAACTGATCGATATACCCCTATCATAGCAATGCAATATATCGATCAAGGTCATTCGATAGCTATTTAACAATCGACCCGTTCAGGAGGTGTGCTCGGAAAAACAAATTATAAGAGCTAAAGTCAGTATCTCGAAATATATTAAGTCCAATTTGGGAACAAGTTCCTGACTTAAACGGGCCCAAGAATGCAAACCTAGGGAGACTTACAGGTATGAGACTTTTCAGGGTAAAGGAAGGGTAAGTAGGAAAAATTCGTCGTTCTACAAACGGAAGTGAGTACCGAACTACATTGCAACGCAAAAAAAATTCCATCCGCAACTTTTACTTTTACCACGGAACCGTTGGGCATATCTGAATGAAAAGTTCACCAAATTTTCATTAAGAGAACGGCAAAATTCGCGAAATTTTGAACAGATATTTTCCAGCCACATTTTTGTAAAAAAAAAAAAAATTGGATTGTTTGTGCAAACTTTGCAAACCCAGCATGGAGTTTAGTCCTCTCCTCTGGGAAATAGCGTATTGAAAAAACTAATTGCAAACCCAAATCCAGAGGATTATTATGTTTAACGGATAAATGGATTACACTTTGCAATTAACAGATACCAATTCCGGCTCACCCACAAAATTCATGCATGTAACGTCTTCATGGGGAGAACAAATACGTCTTGTGGACTACACTTTTCAATGAGGAGCATCTATTTATACATTATCCATAGGAGCACCTATCTGCATAGGGAAACTCATGACACGTGCATTGTTGCTTTAATGAGCCAGAAACAGTAACTTCCGATTAAAAACGTAGTTCAAATAAACGCGGAGGCACTAGGATGTTTCTTTTTGCCTACATTCGAATTGGAAGGCGCGTTTAACGATGGTGAAATGTAGACTCGCATCTCAAGTCAGTAGCACGGATGAAAATAGTCGATGTTAAAACTTAAAAAGTTCAAGTAACGAAGAATGGGTTTTTTGCAGAATATCCTCAGGTAGATTATTGTCCTTTATGTGAATATGATAATATTATGTGAAAAACTTCGGACTTTTGTCACGTGCCTTTTGAAACAAAATAATCTTTTTTAGCCATTCCGTTCGAAAACCAAACTTGGATTTTTAAAACTGTCATCGGATACGCATGGTACTTGACTGACATATTACTAATGATGGCAGAAATAAACGGTCCTGTTAAAGAAGGGCGTATCCACCAAAATTTTAAAAAAAAATGTATTTTTTGCCAATTGCTCCAACTCTCCTCGAGCGACCGTGGCCATATTATAGATGGTGTGTGGAACATTGATTGCGTTTTTTGAACAGAAAAGTAAAACATTGTCGAAGAAATGAGGTTTTTGCGTGTATTCTCGAAACTTAACTTCGGCGGATACGGCCTCAAAATAACCCGTCCTCTTGATTTTACCTTTTCACAAAATTCATCTATAATTGGCCAGTTGCGCTGGTCACAGCATCGTGTTTTGATGCTTGATTCTTGTAGATCAGCTAAAAATAACAAGATCCGTCCGAACAGCAACTTTCTAAGTTCAATTTAACCCATATATCGCCCCTTGAAAAGTCGAGTCTTTTCAAAGGGCGATATCTCGACCAATATTGAACGTAGGAAGTTGCTGTTTAGACAGATCTTGTTATTTTTAGCTGATCTACAAGAATCGAGCATCAAAACACAAATATGTGCCCAGCGCATCTGATCTACTTCCCTGGATCCCTGCACAGAAAAAAAAGTGAAGTTGATTTGACATTCTGGATGTAATAAAAGTCAGCGAGAACTTACAAAACGCTGAATTATCCGCTGCAGCAGTTACTTTAGCAATGTCAAAATGTAAAACTAACTGCCTGTGACGGGCGATTCAGCATTTTGTGAGTTCTCACACACTTTTTGTACATCCAGAATCTTAAATCAACTTTACTTTCTTTCAGTGTCAGAAAAGGGACAACTTTCTGAGATGCTCTATGGCCGAAGGGTACGTAAAGTACAATGGGGAAAAAAACACATTGGATTTAGAGTCCAGACTCTTGAAAACATTGACAAGAAAAAATACTCTTGATTCAATCGGATTTAAGCTTAAATCGAAAGGAAATCCGCTCAAATTAAGGGGCTGGGTTCTTGATTCACGCTTAAATCCGATTGAATCAAGAGTATTTTTTCTTGTCGATGTTTTCAAGAGTCTGGACTCTAGATCCAATGTGTTTTTTTCCCGGTGTATCCTCATGATGCTCTTTCGATATCAATCATACACATCGATCAGCATCCTGAAACAGTAAGCTGTCAGTATTTGTATAAGGCGGAGCTTCTCAGCCTCTGCAGACACTAGGAGAACGTTGATCCAGACTCAAAACAATAGCTAGCGGCGTACGGGCGACCGTTAAAACTGTACCACACACTGCACTGGTGCGTAGTTCGCCTTTCTCATCGCGCACGTAGAAAGCTGTAAAATGAACTTCGCATCCTCGAGATTCTGTTTTGTTGTCATCCTGATTCCTGAAACCTCCATCATAAACTAACGGGCGAGCTCTCTGGCTCCAACGCGGCCCGATTCTCAAGAAGCACTTCGCGCCCTCTACAGCATGCTTGGCCCCAGCCTTCGTATACTGAAAAACAAATCTTGGTGTATTTACTAAGAAAAGGGTAAAATTACCAAGAATTCGGGGTTCTTTTTGATCCCAGTTTTCTCTTGGTAAAATTACAATTTACGGAATTGGTAATTTTATCGAGAAATCTCGGTAAAATTATTGAACTTTCTCGGTAATTTTACTGGACCTTGGTAAAAACGCCAATATTTTTTATCGGCTGCGGTAGAATTACCGAGATAAAATGGCAAAGTTACCGGGCATTGATTGCCAATAAAAGTGGTATTCTTACCTGAAAAAAACAGTAAAAATACCGGTTTTTAGGTAAGCTTACCAGTCTGTCTCGGTAAAATTACCAATAATTGGTAAAAAAAGTGAGATGGTAAAGGTAACAACGGACCTTGGTAAAAACGCCGAGAATTTTTTTTCAGTGCATGTATAATCAAATAGAGCGGGCTCACAGAGTCTATCTTCTATCGATAACTGCCAAAATCTTGAAAATCGGCCCCGTAGATTTAGAACAAACTGTGGCAGCAACTGAAACTTATACATTATTTGAGAGAGATCGCATCTTTATCGAGTAATAGACAAAAACTTCGGTTATATTTTCAAAATCTGAATGAAGATCATGGAAATCGGTTCAGTAGAACGGATATTGACACTTAACAGAGACCTTAGAGCTAGATATGTCTGCCAACCCTCTCAACTCAAAGTTATATTATTCATGGAAACTTAAAAGATTTATACAAAATCAATTTAAACCTGTGTTTTTAATACTTTCTCTAGGCTTTTACGAACGACTCTTGTTTCTATTGGTGAAATGAAATAACTGGTATTGAGAAATAGGTCGTTTGAATTCGTAGGTTAGTACTTAGTAGCAGGGCCGGATTAAGGGGGTGGCCACATGGGCCGCGGCCCATGGCGGCAAATTTTGCAATTCTTTTGAATGCAGGTATCAAAAAAAGAGATAAAAACATCGGATTCAGAAAATAAATTACAAACGAGAGAAGACGACAAAATCTCTCATTTCCTCAGAGTAAAAGTATAGTATTTCCAATTTTGTCGTCTCTCGGTGATACATGAGACAACACCTTCAATTAGTCGAGTTAAGAGAGAAACCAAACACGCAATTTGACCAGGAACGGAGCGGCGCGGCGGTCAGCATGAAACGCATAGCGCCTACAAGACTGCATGTGCGTCAAACACACTACGGTCAGCAGCAGTCGGCTGGCAACGCATAGCGCCTGCAATACTGCATGAATACTTCACGCATTGCGCCAAACACTCCAAACAGTGTGGTCAGCAGCGGTCAGCGTGAAACGCATAGCGCCTAAGAGACAGCATGAATACTTCACGCATTGCGCCAACACAGTGCGGTCGGCGCGGCGGTGGAAGTTGACATTTTTAACCACATTTATGTTTGTTCTTTCATAAATTTTTTCGTTCGTTTTTTATAAATGGAAGGCCTTGTCCAAACAGGGATGGGTTTACGGAACTGAACTTTTGTTAGTGTTGACAGGGCTTTCACAAAAAATGACCCAACACGAGTAAACGCATCTCATACACCCTTCCCCCACCGGCACGTTTACTTGATGGTTTTTATAGATCGTAATCGACGAATCACACGAGTGAGATTATATCGATATCGATTGGTTCAACATGTGACCACAGTCTCAAAAGTCAATTTAGAAATCTGAGGTAACAGGTCTTATGTGATTAAATTTTTACTCTCTGGCAATAAAAAGTGAAATTGTTAGGAATTTTCTCATTTTCAGCTTTTCCAAATTAAATCCTAAAATTTTTGTTTGAGGTTATGTTCTATTGTTTCGAACGAAACGATACATCGAACCACTGTCGAATACGATCTATTGATGTTTCAAAGCAAATGAAAAGAGGGCGGAAAAATATGGGCGGCCCATGGGCGGCAAGTAGGTTAATCCAGCCCTGCGGACTGATTATTGAAATTGATAGACAAAGCTATAGACAAAGAAGACATGGGGATATGGAGCTATCCTGTCGGTTGAAATGTGTGGTTCTTATAGACTAAGGGAGAAAATGATAGACTAACTGTCGGGTTCCTCGTGGGTTGCTGTTAGTTTGTCTATTCCTACTGCCTTTGTCCATTGTAACCACCAGCTTCCACCAATAGGCTCCCTCCATATCGCTTTTGTCATCTTTGTCTATAGCTTTGTCTATCAATTTCAATAATTGGCCAGCTGCCCTGCTTAGTAGTTGCTTTTCTGGGCTCTAACTTATTCGCGGAGACATCAGTGAAAGCCTCTTGGATTCCGGACTTTCACACGTATTCATCCTCTTCAACTAAATACCCTAATCTATTTTCTCCTCAGAAAGGTACTTAAGGTCCACTCAGTATCCAATCACGAACCCCGACCAATTTTTAACACAGAGTGGGGTGGGTCCTTTCACCTCCCGATGCCTTAATGTCATGGAGGTTGACTAAAAGTTGAATGCACTCGAGCCACTGCATCATTAGTGCTTATCCTAACGACGAGCCTCAGACCCTCTGACGTCACAGACGCGAGCCAACGATGGGTGTGAACTGGTTGCGTTCGCGTCCTTGTCCGCGGGTGACCCACTACAAGAGAACCGGTCAATAGACTCGCGCCGCATCTATAATAGATAAGCGCAACTGTGGAGTAATCCTGTCGAACCAGAAATCACTCTAGAATGCTGCTCATCTGATGGAGTTTTTGTTGCGTGTTTCTTATGGAACATTCGACAGCGGGTTGATTATTGAGATTGATAGACAAATCGATAGACTTAGGAAACGAAGGGGGAATAGAGCGATTCTATTGATTGAAACGGATGGTTCTTTGAAAGGAAGTGGGAAAAGGATGGACTAACTACATAGTCTTTCTCGTGGGTCTATACCTCACATCTTTTGTCAATGGATATGCTGCATGTGTGAGGAATTTGCGATTTGACTATTGATTCTTATGTAAAAGTTCGCGAGAAACACGATGGTGCCACTGGTTTTCTCTGAAATCATCTCCCAAGCACAAAAAAACTATCAAGTTGAGGCCAAAATGGAGGGGATATCCCGCGCTATCCTGAGAGTCCACCTCTACATCAAGACAAACTCTCCATGCAAAGATAGGGAGCAAATACATTGGCAGGGCCGCCACTTTATTAGGGGACTCCAAAACCAGTGGCGTAACGGACTTCCGCTGGGCCCCCCCGCAAAATATTTTCTAGCCCCCCCCCCATGTCGATAAAATTCCAAAATTATCCCCCCTCCCGCCCCTTCCCATTTTTTTGCCCGAGACATCTCAAATCACGGACTTGGAATGCCTCACCCCTCACCGTTTCAGATCCCTTACCCGATTAAATGGGGCCCCTAAAGGATCAAGGATCTAAAGGGTGGCAGGGGCCCAGCCCAGGCCCAAGGATCTACAGAGGGGCGTAGGCCCAAGAATCAAAGGGCCCCCAAGAGCCTTGAGGTCCTTTAGGTTCTTGGATCTCCCAAAGCCCGAATTACGAAAAGTGACAAAAAAAGAAAAAATGTTTAGTAATCACTGAGTGGACATTGGAAGGCAGGGGCCCTCCAGCAAACAAAAAGTTAGGAACAGTCCGAAAGAAGTATAAAATACCCCGTGCTAACAATAAAAATCAGAGGAAGAAGCCCCATCTCGGTAAGTAAATGCCCAAAGTTTGAAACCAAAGCTAAGCATCAAATAGAGAGAGAGAAAAAAAAAAATTCCGGCGGCCGAGGGCCCCCTAAGCGCCTGGGCCCCCCTGCATAGCAGGGTCTGCGGGGGCGCCCGTTACGCCACTGTCCAAAACTGAAAACACGGCAACCCTGCTACTGTATTTGCTCCCTATCTTAGCATGGAGAGTTTGTCTTGATGTAGACGTGGACTCTCAGGATAGCGTGGGATATCCCCGGTCATTTTGGCCTCAACTTGAGAGCTTTTTTTGAGCTTGGGAGTTGATTCAGAGAAGACCAATGTCACCATGGTGTTTCTCGCGAACTCTTACATAAGAATCAACAGTCAAATCGCAAATTCCTTACACATGCAACATCTTCATTCGTCGCCTAGCTGACATAAGGGCGTAACTTCACTCTGCAATGAACCCTGTCCTTCATACATTTCAATGCTTTTCCGGGCTCATCTCGATGTGTGGTTACGCCCTTATATCAGCCAAGCAACAAATTGCAATCACCCGGAAAGGCATTAAGGCGTATTGGATCCGTTTTTTGCAAAAAAAAAAACAAACATATTACCAGCCAATATTCGTCTGATTTCAATATTTGATCAATTCAGCGATCAATTAAAAATGACCCTAAGACCCCGCGAATCCACCGGTCGTCCGGCGGCAACGCCGCAAGACCGGGAGCCAGAGACTCCGCGGAGACCGAGTGGCGAGTGACCATTCATAGTTGCCAAATCGGCCCCCAAAACCATCATTCACCACCCTGTATCACCTCCTCGCCTCCTCGCTCCGGCAACAGTGCTCCGCGATCGGCCCGCGCTTGTGCAAGCCATGACATAACATTACGTCATCTTCTCCTCTCCGCCGCGGCCGCCCGGAGTCGGGGCATCGAGTTCACTGCTCTGTTCCTGGTGTTCCTGCTTTTAACACCGGGAGACACCCCCCCCCCCCCCCCCGCCCGCCGTCGTGGGGTGACGTCATCCGTGACATGATTCGGGCGGATCCGACACGATCGCGGTGGGACTGGGAACGGAGCGGAAATTCGAACGTGGGTGGATGAGACGAGCGTGGCCGGACGTAACGTAAAAGTGACGCGGACGTAACGCAACGTTGGCTTGCGCGGACGTAACGTACACTGGAAAAAAAACACACTGGATCTAGAGTCCAGACTCTTGAATACATTGACAAGAAAAAGGACTCTTGATTCAATCAGATTTAAGCTTAAATCAAAAGGAAATCCGCTCAAATTAAGAGGCTTGGTTCTTGATTTAAGCTGAATTCTGATTGAATCAAGAGTCCTTTTTCTTGACAATGTTTTCAAGAGTCTGGACTCTAGATCCAATGTGTTTTTTTCCAGTGTAAGTAAGAATAAGCAACGTATCGGAGGTTAGAGTGCCTGTATAGGGAGAGCACGGACTTGTCGGTAATTTTGAGGTTGAGTGTAGAGCACCTTTATGGGGAGAGGAAGGGCACCTCGAACATTTGGAGGTTAGGTTTGATCAGGTTATGTAGCTCTTCGGGCACAAAAGGGTAGCCAACCTATAGACTCGAATTATACAGTGGTATTAATTTTTACATCGTACACGATATCAGGTCCAAGCAGATGGTCTGGTATGGACATGTGCGAAGGATGGCAGACGATCGGTTGCCTAAGCAGGTTTTCAATTGGGTTCCTCCCGGAAGACGACCGCGTGGACGTCCTGTGAAAGGTTGGCGACAAGGGGTGGAGGAGGAGATCAGAAGGTGGCAATTGCCTGATGATCTCTGGGAGGATAGGGGGCAATGGCGATTGGGCGTCGCAGAGCGCGAGGCTGCGCTATAAAAGCGGCTTTATGTATGTATTAATTTTTACATTACAAGTATTTGCATAGATCAAAATCTATAAAAGCACGTATAAAACTTTCATTTCGCATCGATTTTCTCGCCCTTTTGGGCTCTAAGAGCTACATAAATCGACATGTCCATATTCTCCCTATATACATAGGTAGAGGTACTCTAGTTAAGTGATGAAGATCCTAGGGCCCAAAAGGGCAGCCAACCTGTGAATTCAAATCATCCAGAGTGATTTACTTTGTAAAATTATTACCAGTCCTTTGTAAAGCCCGAATTTAGCACAGTTTTTGCATGAATTTACTCATTTTTGCAAGTATTAGGAAAACCTGCAGTACTTTGGAAAAGAAAACACATTGGATCTGGAGTCCAGACTCTTAAAAACATCGACAAGAAAAAATACTCTTGATTCAATCAGATTTAAGCTTACACTGGTAAAAAAAAATCTCTTGGACCAATGCCGCATTGCATTGACTTAAGAGTGCAGTTTCTTGTCGTCGGATTTAAGAGTCTTGAACTCTTGTTTCAAACGGATTTTGCATTGAGACAAGAGTCCAGACTCTTAAATCCGGCGACAAGAAACTGCACTCTTGAACCAAGAGGTTTTTTTTACCAGTATAAATCAAGAGCCAAACCTCTTAATTTGAGCGGATTTCCTTCTGATTTAAGCTTGAATCTGATTGAATCAAGAGCCCCTTTTCTTGTCAATGTTTTTAAGAGTCTGGACTCTAGATCCAATGTGTTTTTTTTTTCAGTGTGCAGTAGGAAACAACGTTTTAGGAAAATTGACTTGCTACCTTCATTGGTGCCCTTGTAAAATTTTCCTCTTGAAATTTAAAATGTGACGAGATAAACATCAAAATTTGCAGTTTTGGCCAAAAATTTAAGTCCAATCTCCTCCATTAGCTCGATCTACTGTGCGACAGTCCATTCCTTCCGGCGGATTCGCTGCTGTGTCGCGACTCTCGAGGCAAAAGCGGGAAAACTTGAGCAACCGCGGGGTTCGGATCCGCTCACCTTTGGATTTTCGAAACGCGTAATGGCGGGAGGCGAGGCGAGGTATTTAGGTAATGATGCGGCGAGGAAGCTAGTCCAGAAGAAGAGGGCGAATGGGCTCACCGTGGATAGTTAGCTCTTGACTCCTCTGTTGCCGGATTCCTGAGGAAGGAATCATGTCTCTCAGAGCACAGGTCTGTGGCATGGATGTAGCTTTTTATTCTTTAGTTCAGTTTATTACAACATGATTTACAAGTACTATGTAAAATCAGGGCCGGATTAAGGGGGTGGCCACATGGGCCGCGGCCCATGAAGGAAAATTTGTAGAAGGCGGCAAATTTTGCAATTTTTTTAAATGCAGGTATAAAAGAAATTCGGATTTAGAAAAAAAAATTACAAACGAGAAAGGGCGACAAAATCTCTTATTTTCTGAGAGTATCGTAATTTCTACTTTTGTCGTCTTTCAGTGATTTAAGAGGCAGCATCTTTAATTAGTCGAGTTAAGAGAGAAACCAAACACGCAATTTGGCCTGGAGCGGCGCGTCTTACCTGGAGAGAAATGATGACGAGGACTTGAGATGAAAAGGAGAAGCCTTCGGCGCGGCGATCGGCATGTAACACATATTAGCGCCTACAAGACTGCACGAATACTTCACGCATTGCATCAAACACAGCGTGGTCATTGCGGACAGCGTGAAACGGATGGTGCCTAGAAGAATGCATGAATACCTTACGCATTGCGGCAAACACAGTGCGATCATCGTGAGATGTACAGCGCCTACAAGACTGCGTGAATACTTCATGCATTGCGTCAAACATAGTGCGGTCTGCGAGGCGCGGCAGTGGAAGTTAAAATCATTAATCCATATTCATGTTTGTTCTTTCATAATTTTTTCGTTCATTTCTTATGAATGGAAGGCCTTGTCCACACAGAGATAGGTTTACGAAACTTAACTTTCGCGCAAAGTTCCGTGAACTTTTGCTAGTAGTGTTGATAGGGCTTTCCCAAAAAAATGTGTTCAACACCAGTAAACGCGTCTTTTGCAGCAAGCCTTGTGGCAATTGAATTTTCTTGTAATTTAGCAGTACGTGCTGCAGAAAAGGGGAAACATTTTGTGGAGTTACGGCATTTCTGCTGTGAACAGCAGCCACTCAGTCTGCAGTAAAACTACTACGTTTGGAACTCCTGCTATTCTTGGTAAAACTGCGAATGTAAAGGGGTATTTCGCGAGTGCTGGCACCCTCGGATGCTTCGCGAGCGAGCGAAGAGATTATCTAAGCGGACAATCGGTGATGCAACTTGGCGGCATAGTGGTCCCCCGACTTCGTCTCGGAGTGCCCCATATTTTGTGCTCTACTACCCGACAGCCCCCCCCCCCACCATGGGTTTTCTCCTCTCACTTGGAATGGAGAAGCTGTGAGGACATCGTCCGATCTGCCATCGGGTCCTCTGGTCCCTGAAAATGGGTCTGCGCAAAGGAGAAACAGCACACTGCATGGGCCTCTGATGAAAAACGTCGTGCGTAAATTACGAAGAAATCCTTTAAATAGTCTCAAATAGATCGTATTCGATACATCAAACGGGTGAGATTGTATCGATATCGATTGGTTCAAAACATAACCATAGCCTCAAAAGTAAATTCAGAAATCTGAGAGATCGGGTCTTTTGTAACAGATTTTTTTATTCTTTTGAGTACCAAATGCCAATACAAAGTAAAATTGTCAGGAAATTTCTCATTTTCAGCTTTTCCAACTTAAATTCTTACAGTTTGGATTGAGGTTATGTTCTATTGTTTTGAACCAAACGATACATCGAACCGTTATCGAATACGGTCTATTCAATTCCTACGCCTTCATGGTGTAAACTTTAGCAAATTCGTGTTTCATTGACTGTTATCTTTCCTCGTTGGAGTACCTGTATACGGGAGAGTATTGCCATCTCTGTGCCGCTCTCTGATTGGTTCATCAGTTTCAGGCTATCATAAAGCTCCAAAGTTGGCCCAATGTAAACAAACCCGACCCGGAGGAACACGTATTATCGGCTGAGAAATGAATGATAATCACACTCAAAGGTTAATTTTCGGCAAAAATATTCATCAAAGTTCGATCCGAACTGAATAAAGGAGTCGGATATAAACGAATTTCTATCACACCCAAAATCACGTCTAGAACTTTGTAGAACTTTTTTCGTCATCTTGTTTGTTTACGTTGGGCCAAACTACGAGCGGAGGGGCTAGAGTTTGTTTACACTAGGCCAACTTTGGTGCTCCATGATAGCCGACCAATCAGAGAGCGGCACATTTTTTCTGTAGTAAAAGGATTGAGATCCCGCATACAGGTAATCTACTCCTCGTTGACGCGAGGGTTCAGATTATCGTCCTTGAATTTCCCATTTTCACCTGCACCGGAAAAAAAAACACATTATATCTAGAGTCCAGACTCTTGAAAACATTGACAAGAAGAAATACTCTTGATTCAATCGGCTTACTGCTTGAATCAAAACGAAATCCGCTTGAATTAAGAGGCTTGGTTCTTGATTTAAGCTAGATTCTGATTGAATCAAGAGAACTGTTTCTTGTCGATGTTTTTAAGAGCCTGGACTCTAGATCCAATGTGGTTTTTTTCTAGTGCAGATGAAAATGGGAAATTCACGGACGATAATCTGGACCCTGACGATTCCTGCTGGACCACTCAGTGAGGTAAGAGATAATTTTTTCAATCTTTGTTCACTCATTTTTCTTAAATGGATTGCATTTTGCAAAAAGGAACCACTAGAGTTGCAATGTTGCTAAGATTGTGCAACTTCTTTTGTCCTGGAGGAAAAACCCGATTATCCATTAATAGTTTCTATTTTACTCGCTAAAAACTGTGAATTTAAGACACAAATTACCATCTAAATTTCATAGTTTTTCACGATTTCCGCAATTTTATTGCAAAGGATGAAGTCGCACAATCTTAGCATCATTGCAATGCTAGTGACTCCTTTTTGCAAAATGCAATCCAAATATGCCTCATATTTTTCTCGACGTTGCCACATACTACAGCAAATTATTGGTGCGGAAATGATTTTCGATAATCGGAAAAATTACCACAAATGCTTTTTGTGCGAAAAAGCAAGTCAGCCGACGAAGATTCGCGGCGGGAAGGAAGACGATGGGAAAGGGACGGAAGGGAAGGAGAGGGAAAGGGAAGAGCCGGGAATCTAGGAGCGGAGGGCGGGGAAGGGGGCTGGAAGGTGGAAGGAACGAATGCATAATAGCCGGGATGTTGCAACGACGACGGTTACATACGTTTAATTAAAGACGAGGAACTTTATGAGTGATGGCACAGTTCGCCAGTCGGTTTCGGTCACTGGGACAGAGAAAGTTTCCCGCCGTTGCCGCCGCGGAGCACCGCATCGCTCCCGCCGCGGCACCGATTGCGCAACCACCCACCCGGCCCGCCTGCCAGATCGCCTTCGAATCCCCCCTTAAAGCGAAAGAAACCACGTGAAAAATCAATGGAATCGGGATACTTCGTGGATAACCCGGAGACTAGAGACCCTCCGTTGGTATCATGGTAATGGTGAGGCTTTTCCTTTCGGTAATGTAGTATCGCGTCCATGATATTGGACTCCGTGCTCAGCTAAATATGTTCGGTTGCTCATCACGTCCAAGATCTTGGACTCCATGCTCAGCTATATATGTTCGGTTGCTCATCGCGTCCAAGATCTTGGACTACATGCTCGCTTTAATTAGGGATAATTTTTTCGAAAAATCGAAGTGAGCATAGCGTCCAAAATTGTGGGACGCAGGTATTCTCTGACGATACACGAGTATGGGGTCCAAAAATCTATTAAGACAATTTTTGTGAAGTAAAGACGAAAAAATGTGTTCTCGAAAAAAATTGTACATTGCTTAGGTTGGGTTAGGTTAGGTAAGGTTATGTTAGGTTAGGTTAGGTTAAGTTAGGTTAAGTTAGTTCAAGTTAGACTAGATAAGCGAAGTGTACGATTTTCTATCATGATGAACTTTAAAACTCAGGGAGGTCTACTTGCTTTTGGACTCCATGCTCAAGCAAAGAAATGAGGAGTTTAGCGATGAGCATGGAGTCCAAGGTTTTGCAAATAAACTGAAATTTGAGAAACTTGTTTGGTTCATAACATCACCGAAAGCTCATCATCCACGCGAAAAAGGGCGATGACTGTTGCTCCCTCTTAATTGTCCATACGGAAGTGGTGAATCCCCGAAAGATACCGGTCGGGGGGTTTTGGGCGCTATAGAGACCCCTGCACGGAATTTCATTCCAAAATTTCAACAGTTTACGAGCAGGGTATTCAAATTGGATGTTCCACGTAGATAGCACGGTTTTCGCCAACATCCGCACCCTATAATCTTGGCACTAACTACTGCCGACATTCTGAGTCGTGGCTTCCGAAAATCGGAAAAAGTCCTGAATGTTCCCCACACTGCCAGCGTACACTGGAAAAAAAACACATTGGATCTAGAGTCCAGATTCTTGAAAACATTGACAAGGAAAAATACTCTTGATTCAATCGGATTATTGCTTGAGTCAAAACGAAATCCGCGTAAATTAAGAGGTTTGGCTCTTGATTTAAGCTAGATTCTGATTGTATCAAGTGTACTTTTTCTTGTCGATGTTTTTAAGATAGTCTGGACTCTAAATCCAATGTGTTTTTTTTCCAGTGTATTCGTAAACATGCACTAGGGCCACCAGGGGTTGCGCCTTCTGGTCGCTGCATGGTCCAACCCCCAAAAAGTGCTCCGCATCTTCCAAGGTCTGCTTCGCGAATCCTCGTAAATTATGAATCAAGCGGATTCATCAATGGATTATTTCTCATATTAATAGCCGCAAAAATCATGAACATCAGATCGGTAGATCTTTGGAAGGAACTGTGACAATAAATGAACATTTAGATTGTTTGAATGGTAAAGTTCTTAACTTAATCACGTTATTGTATAAAAATCTAGTTCGTATTTCAAAAATATGTATAGGAGGCTCATTCAAGAATTAACATTCGTCGGTGTCTGCAAAAATTTCTTGTTTCCCGCACGAAAGCACGTAACTCCATTTCAAGGTTGTAAAATTGATCCAAACAATGTTTAATTACGAGAATGTTCCAGCGCAATTTTTTTATAAAATTTGGGTGATATTTACATGAGAAGAAAAATCACCGAAATTTTCAGTTAGAAATTCCCCAAATTTTCCTGGTAAAAATGCAATCCGCGCTGGGAGATTTAGTAACGTTGAAATGTAGTAACGTGGCTTTGTCCAGGAGAAGACGAATTGTGAAAATCGGTTCAATACGACGGTAGCACGCCGACTGTAACAAAAAATGAAAATTTAGGCGCTCAGAAAGTTTAGCACGGACCCGTTCGTCTCCAATAACATCTGTAATGCTTAGCATGTTTGGAGACTTTAACGCAAAGCTAAAAAAAACAACCAGCTTTTTTTAAAAATTCAAACAAGCTACTTCTGATGAAAAAGTTTCCTCTTTAGGGGATGACCGGTTGATTTGAACTATAATTCAACTGAAGTAATGCTATACTCATGCTAACTTTATTGCTATTGTATGCTAATTTTATTAAACCGCGCCTAACTGCAGGAACGTGTTCAATGGGGCAATGTGAGACTGTTTTCTCCTAAAAAGATTTTTTCCCAAAAACCCCCACAGTGAGAGCTATGGTCCGCCCCTGCATTAGTTTGGGGAACTTGTCTTTTTTTTTAACTTTAGAGATGGTTATGGACAAAAGCTTATGGCAAAAACGGCCCAGCCGTATACTTTCCAGCGCTGAATTCATCCATGGTTTCATTAATCTCGCATCAAATCTTTAGTAAGAGGGAAATTTCAGTGGGCTCAACTGCTCAAGGGAAGGACCTGCGGGCTAATTATGAAAATTGATAGACAAAGCGATAGTCAAAGCAGCCAAAGGGAAAATTTAGCAATGTTATTGGTTGAAACGGGTGCATATCATAGATCTATTGGGGAAACCTTATGAACTAACTATAAAGTCTCTCTTGGGATACCGTTAGTTAGTACGATACTGTGTGTATTGGAACCATCCATTTCCACGAATGGGTCTTCTCCATTTTTCTTTTATCTTCTTTGTCTATCTCTCTATCTGCCAATTTCAATGCCCAGCCCTCTAGCCTTAAAAACGCAATCTCTACCCCTGCAACCTCCGCTCAAACTGTCCATGAGTTACAATCAGTGGCGTGGCGTGAATTGCGATGTATCGATTGTTATGCCATTTAAACTCATAGAAAAGGGTCGATAAACAGGGTGTTCGCAGCGAAGGCTCTAATAATCGATTCTTTACCATAGGTTTAAATAGCCAATCAATCGATATATCGCAAAGCACGCCAAGCCACCGGTTACAATACGCAACGCAATGTACCATTCACTGGAAAAAAAACACATTGGATCTAGAGTCCAGACTCTTAAAAACATCGACAAGAAAAAGTACTCTTGATTCAATCAGAATCTAGCTTAAATCAAGAACCAAGCCTCTTAATTTAAGCGGATTTAGTTTTGATTCAAGCAAAACTCCGATTGAATCAAGACTATTTTTCTTGTCAATGTTTTCAAGAGTCTGGACTCTAGATCCAACGTGTTTTTTTTTCCAGTGCATTGTACAAACTTCAAACTTTATGTTCTCAAACTATTTAAAGTGACTCATCGCTCTTGTTTACCATAGAGTCCCTTTATACTGAGAGTCAAGACAACACCCCTCATGGAGTCACAAACGGGAATAAAGATTACAGAAATTGAACGTTCTTTGTAATCTTTGATCGGCCCATTCTTAAATTCCTTTCTCCGTTCCTTCTCTCATTCCGTTTGTTCCTTGCCGAACCCGTAATTCCCTAGTCCATTCCAGATTATAATCTTTGCAATCGGTGAAAATGTAATCTTTATTCCCGTTTGTGACACAGTGAAGGCCTAAAATACGGGAACCAATCAGAAATGGATTCACATTGTTTGACTCTCAGTATAAAGGGACTCTAGTCACGACCCCTCGGCTCCGAACCGCAGAGATGCAGTATTTCCTCTTCACCTGGCAACTCCGCGGTCCGCCCCGGTGATCCCAGAATCAGCACGCTTCGCGCCCGCGAGACGGACGAGCGGACGACCCGAGAGCGGCGGAGAGGGGGGGGGGTTGCGGGGTCAAACGAGCATCGCGGGCACCGGCAACCGGCACCTTCCGATGACGACACCGGTGACTGGTGAGCCCCGCTTCCAACGCTCCGCTGCATCGCGCCAACCCGAGCTTGGAGCTTGGAGCTTCGCGCTCTGCCTCGAGGTTGCCAGATTTCGCGAGAAAATATCAAAATCAGATGGCCCGAGGAAACTTACCTCATGACTGCCGTGATAGCGAAGAGAGCTATGAGTGTCAAATTTTCGAAATCGAGTTTCCTTCAAAATTCGTCTACTCTCTTTTAGATGAGATCACTGAAATAGCTAAAACATCAAAATTTATCATGCACTGAAAAAAAAAGTTCGGTAAATATGAAATCACGATTTTGTTCGGTACACACGACCGAATTATTCGGTCTGCTCAGCCGAACTGTTCGGTCCACAGAACCGAACTGTAAGAATTCATTATGGTTCGGTCGCACAAACCGAACAATTCGGTTGCACAGAACGAATAATTCGGTTGTGTGTACCGAACAAAATCGTGGTTCCATATTTATCGAACTTTTTTTTCAGTGTGAGAGAGAATTCGCAGGTGTCTGAAATTTGGTGAGTTTCGTGTTTCAATGGAAACTACACGGAGAAAAAAACTTCGTGCGTGGGACCCGCAGTTTAGGTCGTATGGATCTCTGAAGTTTTCAGATTGAGCATCTGCACACTTTAGGTCTGGCTGTCGAGGTTTGGATCACACATTTGAAACTTCACTTCTTACATCTGAAGTACTTCAGATGTGAGAACTGAAGTTTTTCGGTTGTGAGAACCGAAGTACTTCAGATGTAAGAACTGAAGTTTCAGATGTGTGATCCGAACCTCGACAGCTAGACCTAAAGTGTTCAGATGCTCAATCTGAAAACTTCAGAGATCCATATGATCTAAATTTCGGGTCCCACGCACGAGGTTTTTTTCTCCGTGTACTGAGTGAACTAAACACGAGGATACCCTTGGTTCATAAATTGAACTTTTATTGGAGAAGATATGACAAAATGATCTAGT
Organism: Bemisia tabaci; assembly: GCF_001854935.1. NCBI lineage: Eukaryota > Metazoa > Arthropoda > Insecta > Hemiptera > Aleyrodidae > Bemisia > Bemisia tabaci. The sequence goes on along the minus strand of NW_017547330.1, from coordinate 1,309,346 downwards.
CTGTTAAAATACATGTGTTTAAATAGGAATGGGCCTGTTGCATGCGAGAGATACAGCCGCGCGAATAGACTTTTTAAAGGTTAAATGACACGAAAATTACGATGGTCACATTAAAAAAGTCTGAAATACACTCCTTTCTGCGCAATTTGCGTTGTTAGGAACGCGCTTTTTCAAATTTCCCGCGTCTGGGGGCAGTTTTCTAATCACCGGAAACGAGTAAACGGCGGGCTCGGTGATTTCCGGAAGATGCCGAGTCGTTGTTGTTGTCGTTATTTTTTCCTTCAGTTTGTTTACAAACCCAACGTGATCTCTTATAGTGGTCCATATACGCTTTATGCGCTAACCAAATCGATCAACTTTTAAATATCCAACGCAATCCTCCTACATTTCATTTCACAATATCACGAGCTCCGATTTTTAGGTTATGTTGTCAGTTTTAGTTGACCGGAAATGGCCGCGAGTTGCCGTTAATTGTTTCCGTTAGAAAACTGCCCCCAGACGCGGGAAATTTGAAAAAGCGCGTTCCTAACAACGCAAATTGCGCAGTAAGGAGTGTATTTCAGACTTTTTTAATGTGACCATCGTAATTTTCGTGTCATTTAACCTCTGAAAAGTCTATTCGCACGGCTGTATCTCTTGCATGCAACAGGCCCATTGCCGCCAGATGACGTCACTACGCGGTGCATTTTCTCAATTTTGAATCGATTGTTATACTATTCCCCAAATCAGAAAAAAATTATAAAAAATACTACAAAATCAGTTCTTTAAGCACTATCAGAAGAAGCAATACAAAATTTGCACGCAAATCCTCCATTGTATCAAAAGGAGACACAGGAGAGAGTCGTAACTGCGCAAAAAATGAAGTAGTTTTGGGCAAGACGGCAGTAAGTGACAATATTCCTCCAGAGAGCCGATGAAATCAGTGCTTTCAAGTAAAGTGCCGCCCTCTTCTGCCAATTTCTAACCTGAAAATGTGTTTGTTGTGTGTCCAAAACGCAACCACGAAAACATGCAGAGGATAGCACTTAAGGCTGTCAGCATGAAAATGAAAAACAACCTTTTTATGTAATTGAAATAAAGTCAGTCGAATTTTAATCATCCAAACGATTTCTAGGAGTCTTTTGGACGATTAGTGACAAGTAGGCAAAGAATAGAGGCTTCTTTTAATAACATTTTCCGGCCAAAAGCTTCTGAGCCCGTTCTCTCAAAACTTCATTTTTGCACTTACTGCGGTCTCTTCCTCTTCGCTATCACGGCAGAGGAGCCGTTCAAGTAATTATACATAAATTTGTCCAACTTTTTAACCCCCTACCTTTCCTGTCCTCTTCCTCAGCACAGTATTTACGTATTTTTTCCCGTAAATGGTCACAATTTTGCATACATTGTAAGGATTAATATAGAAAACCCGCTGAATATTCGCCACAATCAGGCATCAATGCTCTGCCCTCTCTTTTCGAACTCGGAGCTGGGTCGGTGGCCGGGGTGTAAAACATACCGGCTGAACTTCTCTTGTTCCAAAGCTCTCGTTACACCAGCCGGAGGCCCACAAGGCAAGGCTAAAACCAGTCAAAACTTTGTGAATGCCATTTAGGCAGTGTTAAGCGGAAGGGAACCAAATTATATTTTTAAAACAAATTGAGTCAAAGAATCGTGCGGTTCGAAAACGGCGAGGATTATGGAGGGAGAAAAGTGAAAAATTGGAAAAAATTTATATTAGCAGACAGTTTTTCATAATTTGAAGATGTTTTGATAAACGTTGCCAATTTATCACAGAGAGACTGATAGTAGTACCACACTTTTAGTTTTTTTTTTGTTTTTTTTTTGGAAATAAAAACTATTAAAAACTCCAGAGATGGGTCGGTTCTGGACTGAACTATGTTCCCAAACGTTGACTTGATAAGAATATTTACATATAAATTATATAATTTAAAAAGAAAAAAAAGGCGGAAACTTTAAAAGTCGCGTGTGAACTTTTTGACTGATAGGTTTCGCTCCAGAGTTTTTGTGAACTTTCCCTACCCTTTAAGAATATATGTACCTCGGAAACTGCGTGTAAAAATGACAAAAAGTTAGAATAGAATAGAGTAGAATAGAATAGAAATCACTTTATTCGTTAAAAATGCGCAAAAAGGCAAACAAACGGGTCGACTTAAATTAAACTTAATACTAACATTCAAAATTAGAACAATGCATAATAGTTAAATTAGACAATTCTTCAAGTGAATTATATTGAATAAACTTCTACACCAGTTCTCTAACTGCGTATAATTATTTACAAAAGTAACAATGCAATAGACCGATATAGTCTTTCTTTTTTCTTTTTTTCATTTCTCTTCTCTTTCATGGTATGTCAGTATAAGAGCAGGAAATGCGAAATATTCTGTAGAATGCAAACAAAGTTGCCAAATTTTTGTCGATAAAATACTAATTTTCCAGAGAACTCCGAACTTTTTTCAGAAAATTCTTTCGGGCAGTTGCGTTCGCGAGCCAATGGGTTCGTTGGAAATTCTTGCTCCGATTCCTTACTTTCCTTTGCTTTTGCCAAAAGTTTGAAATAGATCCCTCGAGTGCCTAAATACTTTCAAAAATAAATTATTTATCGGTGATATTAGACACCGTTTGTATGTGCATACGGCGTTACCTCTCAGTGCAGTGTTATTGGAGTGATATTTAATAAAGAAAAGAAAAGAAAAAAAATTGTGAGTGATGCATCATTGCTGATGACAACATAGCATATAATTTTTTGCACAAGCTTATTAGTGATATCGATATGGAGAGCCGGTTTTTTTCATACTTTTTTTTGCTTCTCCTTTTCTCTGTCGGCCAACAATATTAAAGTGATGAGTCACACGACCAAACAGTCTTGTAGTTCCGCGTTTGAGCATCGTTTGCTTTGCGGTTTTTTCCCCTTCGAGTTTTTTTTTGTGTGGTGCTTTTCTTCGACTGAAAAATTGCGGTTATTCAATGCGCGCGGTTTATTTCAGTCCGACCAGTTTCGTGCACCACAACTCGTGTAGGACAAAAAACGAATTTTCCGATATTCCGCCTTTACTTAGCTTATAGACTCGCAATAAAAGGTGGATTTGAAGTTCAAGTGCGCTCAAGGTTTGTGTTTGTTAGGACAAAAAAAACAACAATCAGGAGCTCGGAATTGATTCTCATTAATTGGACGCAATTATTTATCAGAATCATCCTAACTAAATTAGACGTTGTCTAAATGTATCTCATGTTTGATTTTCTTGCGAGAAAACCAAGCAACATTCTGTCTTGATATTTTGTGAGTATATTTTGTAAACCCCACTGAAAAAAAGTTCGGTCATATGAACCGAACGTCCGGTGATCCATATCATCCCAACTTTATGTATTTGGTTTGTCAAACTAAACTTCCAGTTCGTGTGACCGAACATTCGATTCATAAGATCAAACTTTGTTCGTTAGTTCACTTTACCGTTGAAGTTTGGTTACACGAATCGAAATTTCGGTTTGACAAACCGAATTAGTTGGGATGATATAGAACTTTGGACTTTGGTTCATACAACCGAACATTTTTTTTTTTTTTTTTTTTTTTTTTTTTTTTTTTTTTTGTGTAAGGATTTGTGGAAAGTTTCAAGCCATTCAGCATTTTGATGCTCTGATCTTTGGATCTTCAAAGTTTGTCAATAGATATCGACAGGTTTTCGAGAAAATCACCTCTTAAATCCGCTAAAATCCCTCCAATGCCTTCGTTAATGGACGCGGTGACCCAGAGAACTCGTCCCTGGTTTGGCGTAATGCGAGAAGTATTCATGCTGTCTTGTAGGCGCTGAGAAGCGTCTCACGCCGATTGCACTGTTTGGCGCAATGCATGAAGTATTCCTGCAGCTTCGCAGGCGCTAATACTGCCGTGCTGAGGAAGAACGCCGTATGAACATTCAAGAGTTGCCAAATTTCCTTTGATAAAATGTTCAGTTTTGAGGAAAGTTATGAATATTTTTCCTTCAAGTTTTCAGGACTTTTCGGTGGAATTACGAGCAAAATTATCTGAAAAATTTGCGGAAAAATATTCATAAGTTTACCAGAAAAATCGTATTTTATCAAAGGAAAGTTGCCAACGCCTGAAGGTTCACACGGAGTTCTTCCTTAGCACGGCTGTATAGCAGAGAACCTAAATCCGCTTACATTAATGTACCAACGAGCGGATGATAACTTGTAGTAGTTTTTCGGTCGAAACGACTTAACTTAATTCCATGGTTGCCAAATTGAAACAAACAATTTAATTTTTAACAAGAATATGACTGTATGATTTCTGCCAAAAGTGTTGCTGACTTTAATGTGTTAGCAGGAGAGAAATTTTTTCAAATTTCGGTCAGAAATACTCAACATATTTCTGATAACACTTCAATTAATTCACGAGTGGGAATGTCGCAACGTTATAATGCAGTTACGTTCTTTCGTCTGAGTACTGACGTCATGAGATAAAGTGGACTACATTTTGCAATTTGGAACTATAATTTCTAGCCCGGTTTAAAAACAACGTATGTGCCATTAGTTTCCCTATGCACGTAAGTGTTTTTCCAGAAGAGCCAGAATTTATAGTTCCAAATTGCAAAACGCAGTCCAAATCATCCTCTGACCGCCTAAAACACTAGAATGTTCGGCAATCCTCACGCGGAAGCAGATCTCGCCTTAATTTATCCATATCAAAAAAAAAAAAAAAAACCACAAATAATAGGCACGCAATGTTGCCAAGTATCCCATGAAATCGTATATATCCAACGCGGAAACTGTTGGACAAATTCGTTTGAAAATTCCAACTTGCCTCCTCCAAACTGCCCACAAAAGTTACAGAAAGTTTCAAACAAATCCGCACAAATATTTTCCCGCGAAAAATAAAAACGTTCGAGAATACTTTGCAATGTTGTATGACAATTACGATGTTCTTCCCACAATGACACGATTGAGAGAGTTTGCCGCCGGGTTTTCCGCGAAAGGCGTTCCAGGTTGTTTTTCCGTGTATTACTCAAGTCGGAACAGCTTGTAATGTCATGCGTTCATTTTCCTCACAGTTACAATGAAACATCTTTGCATTAAGAATGTCTCTCCGCTAATTGCGTACGGATAATCATACTGCGAAAGGATTATGGTTCACCTGCATGTGGCCAATAATTGACACCTCATTATTGCCATCCCGTGATTAGAGGAACGTCGTATGAGCATCCAGACGCTGTCATATTTCTCCTGATAAAAAATAGGGGTTTCTTGATTATTTATGTATATCTCTCTTTGCTTTTTTCACACACACTGAAAAAAAATTCTCGGCGTTTTTAAAAAGGTCTGTTGGTATCTTTACCATCTCACCTTTTTTTTACCAATTATTGGTAATTTTACCAAGACAGACTGGTAAGCTCACCTAAAAACCGGTATTTTTACTGTTTTTTCAGGTATGAATACCACTTTTATTGATAATCAATTCCCGGTAACTTTGCCATTTTATCTCGGTGATTCTACCACAGCCGATAAAAAATATTGGCGTTTTTACCAAGGTCCAGTAAAATTACCGAGGAAGTTCATTAATTTTACCGAGATTTCTCGGTAAAATTACCAATTTCATAAATGGTAATTTTACCAAGAAAAAACTGGGATCAAATAGAACCCTGAATTCTGGGTAATTTTACCCTTTTCTTAGTAAATACACCGAGATTTTTCTTTCAGTGTGCTCTTTTCACAGAACGTGCCTCTTGATATGATCTAATGCAATTGTCTGAACATTTCAAGTAAAAAGACACACAGCTTTTCTTCGTCGATACTTTATGAGAGGAAATCTGGCAACATTCGGACGCTCAAGAGACGTTCCATCGTAGCGTGGCAGGATTAATAAGTAACGCCTGACATATTATTTTGTTTAGATAGTTGCTGCAATTCAAAAAATGCCGGAAAATCCGTTCGAACACTAAGTTTTTTACTGTTTCGTCAGTAAGAGCATCAATTTTTAAATTGGGAATTTTTCCGGCGAAGATGTCTCAGCACTTTAATTCAGTAGCGTGGCGTGATTTGCGATGTATCGATTGATCTGCCATTTAAACCTATGGAAAAGTATCGATAAATAGAGTGCTCGCTACGAACACCTTGATAATTGATTCTTTACCATAGCTACGAATGGGGATAAATCGATTATTGATCATTCTTGCCTCGAAACTGCTTTAAATCATTAGTAATCCTTCTCTAATTGTGTCTCTCCTAAGTTTGCGATACTCGGTATTGAATTCTGAGCAACTTTTAGAGCGTCTGTCTTGCATACTTTCGGGAGATAAGTTGCGGGAGCTGAGATATACAGTATCCTTCAAGAAAAATCCACACTGAGAAAAAAAATACAGTGGATCTAGACTCCAGACTCTTGAAAACATTGACAAGAAAAAGGACTCTTGATTCAATCAGATTTAAGCTTAAATCAAAAGGAAATCCGCTCAAATTAAGAGGCTTGGTTCTTGATTTAAGGTTAAATCCGATTGAATCAAGAGTATTTTTTTTTGTCGATGTTTTTAGGAGTCTGGACTCTAGATCCAATGTGGTTTTTTTTCCTAGTGCATTTCTTCCCATTCGTGTTTTCACCTAGTTGGCAATGCTGTTTTTCTTCTATTTCAATCCATTGTAAACAATCGATTCCAGATGAGGCAGCTTGCTTCGATAAATCGATTATTTACATGCGTTTCATGAGGTGAGCCCAACACCGCGAGCTTGCTAGAATTACCACGGAGCGTAGGATCTTTTGCGTGTCATACGTTGAATACATCAGTGGCGTGGCGTGCTTTGCGATATATCGATTGTTGTGCCATTTAAACCTATGGAAAAAGATCGATTAACAAGGTGTTTGCAGCAAACGCCTTAAGCATCGATTCTTTACTGTAGGTTTAAATGGCATGACAATCGATATATCGCAATTTGCGCCACGCCACTGGAATACATTACACCCACAATCAACATTAAGTTGGATCCTGATGAGTCACTATCGCGAGAAATTTTTTTCCCTCTATTTTTCCCAATCGTTTTTTATGGTGTTGACCAGTTGAGCGGAAAATTGAAAAAATAATGGTAGCATTTGTGAACATTCTTTCGAAATAGTCAGATAATGTTTTTCAAGGGTTCTCTAGAATAAGTTTAACGCTGTCTAGTCTTACTCTATAATATAGAATCATGAGAGTAACGCGTAACGCATGATACCCGAGGGGGTTGGACCGCAAGGTGGTCAGGAGGCGCACCCCCTGATAACTGTAAACTGTCATCAAGGGTGTTATTCTTATCAAACGTCAGTATACTGGAAAAAAAACCCATTGGATCTAGAGTCCAGACTCTTGAAAACATTGACAAGAAAAAGGACTCTTGATTCAATCAGATTTAAGCTCAAATCGAAGGGAAATCCGCTCAAATTAAAAGGCTTGGTTCTTGATTTAAGCTTAAATCTGATTGAATCAAGAGTATTTTTTTCTTGTCGATGTTTTTAAGAGTCTGGACTCTAGATCCAATGTGTTTTTTCCCAGTGTAGTAAGTGGGGGCAAAACATGTCAAGTCAGGAGGCATTTGCTCGAAGGCGGAACATCTCAAATAATGCCTTAAAATTAATCGAAATTCACAAAAATTACCCTCCGAAACTAGTCAACGGTGTAATCTGCCTTGCCAGGGAAAAACGCCGTATGTACCTTCAGGCGTTGCCAAATTTCCTCTGATAAAACACGAATCTCCTGGTAAACTTGTGGATATTTTCCTTCCAATTTTTCAGATAATTTTGTTCACGATTTCACCAAAAGTTTCTGAAAATTTAAACGCAAAATATTCAAAGCGTTCCTCAAAAATAAACATTGTATCGGAGGAAATTTGGCAACTCATGCATATACGGCGTTTTCCCTTACCACGGCAGGAATGCAGGTGAGCGGATGATCCTCCCTCCCCACCAGTGACACCCCTGGGTGTTCTAAGAATTCATAATAGAATCAGTGGCGTGGCGTGAATTGCGATAAATCGATTTTTACGCAATTTAAACCTATGGAAAAGGATCGATAAACAGGGTGTTCGCAGCGAACACCTTAATAATCGATTCTTTACCATAGGTTTAAATGGCATAACAATCGATATATCGCAATTCACGCCACGCCACTGAATAGAATGATCGAAGTGGGGGAATTTCATTCACAACAAAAATGCATAAATAGTTACGAATGAATGATCAGCTATCTCAGTTTTGACTTTCCACAGTTTCAATATTCAACTTTCATCAAAAGTATAAAGTTTCTCTAGCAGTGCCTAATTCAAGTTCGAACCAACCGTCCACCCCTCAAGAGGCACCTATTTTATCTAGATCAGCTTGTTTGGGGTTTAAAAAAACGTTAGTTGTTTTTTCTAGCTTTGCGTTAAAGTCTCCAAACACCCCGAGCTCTCAGGAATGATCGAAGTGGGGGAGTTTCATTCACAACAAGAATGCATAAATAGTTACGAATGAACGATCAGCTATCTCAGCTTTGACTTTTCACAGTTTCAATAGTCAACTTTCATCAAAAGTATAAAGTTTCTCTAGCAGTGCCTTATTCAAGTTCAAACCAACCGTCCACCCTTCAAGAGGCACCTCTTTTATCTAGATCAGCTTGTTTGGGGTTTAAAAAAACGTTAGTTATTTTTTCTAGCTTTGCGTTAAAGTCTCCAGCAGATGTTTCCAACTGGAGACGAACGAGTCCGTGCCAAATGTAGCCGTAGAGGTGGAAAATGCAGTTATAGTGAAACGATAAATAAGAACCATTCTAAAAATAAAATCGTCCATTTTCAGATATTTTCCGGAAGACTGTAATTAACACATTTACACGTTTCACGTTTCCCTGAAAAATTATCTAATAAATATGTGTTCATTAAACGTAATCATGGCGAGAGGAATTCTGTGCAAATGGATCATGTATACCTACGGTGGGATTGACGTTCTTTACGATTCCTTTCAATTCAATAATTTTACACATGGCTCCTAAATATGTGCCTTTTTGCCTCAAAGTGCGATAGACCGATTGCTATACAAAGAGTACAACATTCGCCCCAAAATAGTAATTTTTGATATTTTGTGAATCACAGGAAATTCTTTGCGCTCTATTGCCTCGTGTCTCTTTCTTCTTCAATTCTGTGATCAAGTCTGGTAAAATAATCACTCGAAAGGCTTTTTTAAAGTTATTAACACGGGTTTTAATCCATACTCAAATATTTCAGGAAGTCCCATGCACAAGATTTGATTACGAACAGCTAATAAAAAAGTGTGCCAAAAGTGCTCGTCTATACATTCGCTTCAGAGTATTGTACTGCCATGCTAAGGAAAAACGCCGTATGAACATTCGAGAATTGCCGAATTTCCTCTCAGAAAATATCCATTCATTAAGTCTCAGAAAATATCCATTTATTAAGTACACTGGAAAAAAACACATTGGATCTAGAGTCCAGACTCTTAAAAACATCGACAAGAAAAAATACTCTTGATTTAATAAAATTTAAGCTTAATTCAAGAACCAAGCTTCTTAATTTAAGCGGATATCCTTTTGATTTAAGCTTAAATCTGATTGAATCAAGAATCCTTTTTCTTGTCAATGTTTTCAAGAGTCTGGGCTCTAGATCCAATTTGTTTTTTTTTCCAGTGTACGTTATGAATGCTTTTCTGTGAAATTTTCAGACTTTTTCGAAATTTTCCGAAAATTCGGAGGAGAAGTACTCAAAAATTTTCAGGAAAATTTGTTTATTTTTTGCAGGAAATTTGGCAACGCCTTATGGCTCATGCGCCGTTCTTCCTTAGCACGGCAGTATAGACAGATAGATAGAATAAAAAATTCATCACAAAAAAAAAATTCAACTTTTTGTTTATCGTCAAGGATTCCTTCCGTTCTACAGTCATGTCTCTCGCCCTCCCCTCGTGTGAAGTTAGGCACAAATAATTACTCAAAAGGCCTCTCACAGATACTGAAGCGGTTTTTAAAAGGGACAGCAGCGAACAAAAAACATAAAAAAGAGGAGAGTTGATTGGCTTACAAGAAAATCAGACAAGAAAACAACTCCTGAATGAGTCTCAGACAACAGGAAGTATACTTCGTCGCCTGCCAACGCGAAACGCGTATCTACACCCTTTAGCCGGACTCCTTTTCCGTATAACTCCATGATTTCCGGAGCTCGCGTAAGAATACAGTTACGTCTTTTTGTCGGTGGAGCGGGTAGTTCGTCGTTTCCAGCACGAAGGAACGTATCCCCATTCCAAGGTTGCCAAATTGACTCGAACAATTAATTTATTTTACAAAAATGTACGTAGGCAATTTTTATCCGAAATTGGTTGGTTTTTTGCCTTGAATCCAGAGAAAAATCAGGGAAATTTTCAGTCAGAAATGCCCTAGATTCTCTCGATTAATAGGCAATTTGCGAGGGGAAATTTGGCAACATTGAAATGGAGTTACGTTCTTTCGTCCGGGAGACGACGAGTTATGAGCACGAGTGCGTATGACGGATGGGATCCAAGTGTGCAACCATGCGTTTAGCGAGTGACTCGGATTTGCGAAAATAGATTTTCAATCTTTCCATACATCCTCGAGATACCGATCGCGCCGCGAGAAACGCCCCGTCATATCCGACCCTTTACGCTCGTTATCTCCCTTTTCTTGTCTTCTTCCCGTTTCGTAAGACGTGGGTGGACTGCGGACCGCGAATGCCGGCTTTCAAACCGATGATGAGAATTTGTTTGAGATGACTGAGGAATTTTTCCACTGTAGACCCAGTTTAACTGAGAGTGTGTACGGTTAATTTCCGTGTTCAGTGTTAGACTCTGTATTACTTTGTCGTACTTTTTTGGTTTTAAATTTACCCAAAGGACTCGGTTACTCGATACAATGGAGATGTTGCAAGCTCCAATTTTTTGAAAGTTCAAGTTTGAAAGTCTAAAGTATTCCTCAAAAGTTGCAAGTCCTTATTAAAAGTCATGCGTAAGCACAGCTTTGAACCATTTGTAAAACTTTGTTCGTGGACTCCACGGACACCTGAAACCAATATTAGGTGTTCGTGGTGTCCACGAACCAAAGTTTTCACAAATGATTCAAAGCTGTGCTTACGCATGACTTTTGATAAGGACTTGCAACTTTTGAGGAAGACTCTAAACTTTCAAACTTGAACTTCTAAAAACTTGGAGCTTGTACTATCTCATGAACGGTGTCGAATTTATTAAGTTATTTAAAATAAAATCTGTGTTCGTGAAGTCCACGAACGTGGATAGATCGAACACACCAATGGAGATGTTGCATGTGTGAGGAATTTGCGATATGACTGTTGATTCTTATGTAAAAGTTCGCGAGAAACACGATGGTGCCACTGCTTTTCTCTGAAATCAACTTCCAAGCTCAAAAAAAGCTCTCAACTTGAGGCCAAAATGGAGGGGATATCCCACGCTATCCTGTATCAAAAGCATATATCAGAATGCTGAAATTCGTACCTTATCTAGTAGTCCATTACAAATAGAGCTTTCCTGAAAAAATTGCTTCATTGTATGGAGGTCTTTTTCACAGACACAAGTGCATTTTTTACTCACTGTCCTTCTCGCGGGAAAAATCGAAAACCCTGTTTGCGGACCTGTCGCGCTTTTCAAGTGCGCCTTGGAGATGTCAAATTAATTGGTCGTGAATAGCCGACTGTTAATCCTCTAGAGCGTTGCCAAGTTTGATAAAGTATTAAATCATGTACCACAATTTGAAAGAATTGGCGGAGAGCCCAGCGCACTGTTAGACAACCATGACTGCGGCTTTACGGTCCGAATTTGACGGGCTTTTCCTTGTTTTTCCCGCCACCGCGCCACGCACTGCTTCACCACCCGCGCAATTACGCGAGCGGCCCACCAAGAATGCCAGATCGTGCGAAGAGGTGTGGATATTTACAATTGAGTTAAATGGAGAAATGCGCTGAATTATCGGTACAATCGGGCAACAATGGTACCCCCCCCCTCCCTGCACACCTCGACAGTCGTTTCTGCGGATTTACGCCTCCATTGTTATTCTTGCATTGGGATGTTATATCAGTTGTCGCGTGATGCAAAATTGTCACTCCTCTGACGTAAGAGTCTATTCTGTATAACAACATGAGCTCCAGAAAGTATGAAGTTGTGCGGAGAGCAGGGCTCTCGCGAACATTGAGATACGCCCTTTACGTCGCGTGTCGGCGGAGCAACGAAATGTACTGCATCTAACAGGAAGGGACCATGTCTCATTGATGTATAATTCGGAACTACAATTTCTGGCTCCGCTCCGTTCAGAAATAGCATATGTGTGATTGGTTCTCATATGCACTTAAGTGTTTTTACGGTTGAGCCAGAAATTGTTGCTCCTGCGGATTGCAAAATAAAGTCCAATTGGTTTAAAGTGTTTTTCTTTTCATGACATCAGGTGGGAAAAATGAGCTTCAAGTCCACTTTTAAAGTACAAATTACACACATACATTTGCAACACTTTGCATTTGACATTTTGCAATAAGAAATTTATGTTTTAACCTCTTTTCAAAAACACCGCATGTTTCATTAGGTTTCCTATGCAGATAAGTGTTTTCATGAATGAGCCAGATATAGTAATTCCTTGTAGCAAAAATTAGTTCAATTGGAGTATAAAAAGTATAAAGAAGTATAAATAGTATATTTTAATTTTTTCAACAGAAACTAAAGTAACATTCACATTATATACGTGAATTTTCTCTTCTAGGACTGAAAGTTGGATTGAAAATTTAGTATAGAGGTGTCAGTATCAGTGTGCTAAATTTAAATCAAGTGTTTAACAGTCAGGAAGAGACCAGAATATTCCAGTTCGAGGATTTAATGACTTTTCTTTTTTTAGGATTTCAAAATCTGAGCCAGAAGTAAGGAGCAAAATAAAATTAAAAATCACTTCCATGAATTATGAATAAGCCTCGCGTCTTACGCATGAGCCCATATCACATAATTATGCGCTTAATTCTCCGGTAATGATACTGAGACAGGGAGAGTCAAAATAAAGTCATGATTTTGAGAATGGGGTTGAAAAGGGCTTCCCTATCAGAAATATAATCTCATCAAGGCATTTTGTGGGGAAGGTTAAATGTTAATTTTTTCATAAGTCGCGGAACGCTTGACTGCAGCTCATGCAAATTACGAGCAGTTTAAACCTCTGATTTTTGGGTTGAAGATACACCCTGATTATGAAAATTGTGTTTGCAAATTCAAGATGAGCAGAGCAGCGTGCATATTGATGTCGGCAATAAATGAATTGACTCACTTTAAACGAAAATAAATTCTACCTAAGCTGGATGATTTCTGAGAAAAAACGGTCTGAAGTTTCGATTTTCACAGAATTGGAAACAAGGTGAGGATGAGGCTGTCGCTAAAAATGAAGATCGCAATTACTGCAAGTATGTATTTACACCCGCTAATTTTTGCGCCTCGTTTCTTTGTAATTTGTTTTGGCTTTGGTGAATTCAGAAAAGATGGACTTGATTTGAAATGCAAATTGATTAACGAGGTACAATGAAAAATCGTGGCACGGAAAGTCCATTGCCCTCCCTGGCATACTACAACCACACGCATCAACAATTTCATGTCACAAATAAAAATTCAGTCACTTTCCTAAATTTTGGAAAGACGTAATAATTAGCAAGGAAGAACTTACCACCCTTTTACTCCCATGACCTGGATATTTGATCTTCATGGCGAACATCACCGATAAATAAATTCAATAGCAGATTTTTTTATTTTTGATTTGCCAAAGTTTTGCTACCTCTTTGGAACACATTTCGCTCCTTTTATAATCGCCCTCACACCCACGCGGTAAGCAAAACATATAGCACGGTGTGCCCCCAATATAAAAAAAGTAAGGCCCTTGTTTTAACAGCGCAATTAATGGATTCATAATCAACCGGAAGAACACTAGAAGTCTCACGAATGATTAATGGCATTTCTGTAAAGATGACGGATTAAAAGTTTCTTCTCAAGACACTACGAAGTCCTTTTTCTCGAACTTCATTTTTGCACGTACTACTATTTCCGGTAGCAAGACAGAGGTGCTCCACGTGTCGTTTAAAACTGTCATGCTTAACATGTCGCGCTTTCTATATTGTAAAATCATAAGAATAAGACGTAATGCAGCATAACTAGAGGCGGATCCAGCAATTTGGCAACACCGGATTTTCTCCATTTAAACCCGTGCTAAATAATCGATTCTTGTCGAGCACCTGGCCCCTCTAAGAATCTATACATTTCCATAGGTTAAATAAAGAAAAGACAATGCTGCCAATTTGCTGGATTCGCCAATGTGTAACGATTAACTACCGAAGGCCTGGATACACGCTCAAATTTCCATCAATTTCCGATCAAATGGACGTATTCCTGTCAAACGGAACTAAGCGCCACAGGGGGAGGAAAGTAAAGGGGGGGCTTGGATTGGCGGCAAACCGGGCGTCGCGGGCTCATTCCGTCCTATACTCGCAATGCTTTTCCAAGGCGCTTAGTTCCGTTTGACAGAAATACGTACAAATGGTGGCTGGTGCGCACCATCTACCATCACTTTTTTGCGGCCTGCAAAAATTTGAGGGTAGATGATGGAACTGTGGGTCTCATCCGTCATCTGATTTCCACACAATCGTGCTTATTTCATGCTTATTTCAACCAACACGCTGTTTTACTTTATATTAGATAAGAATTCAGATAACCCTGGACCAGCATTTTAGTCATCATTTTGATCGGAAACTGACGGAAATTTGAGCGTGTGCCCAGGCCTTGAGGCGCGAAGCGTAACGGGGGACTGGACTCCTGAGCGGTCAGGTGGCGCACCCCCTGATTAATAATCATTAGGCGAAATATAATGTTACTCCCCGATATTACTCTTCCCCTCATTCGTTCGCGCCGCATGGATGGTCAGTATCTCTAAAATATTTTATCCGTGATTCCAACTTCGAGAGGGCGTTTGCCAAACCCACGCACGCACTCCAACACTCACCATTCATCGGCGACGAGACTACGAGTGTCAGCTTCCATCATGCACCGCAATGACATCACGCGCACGGGTGGCTCTTCCTGGAAAACATGTGTCGGAATTCGTCAAGTTCCGCGCCTGGGTTTGCATAAAAATAGCCTGACCTCAACCAGCAGAAGTATACTGCCGTGCCCGGGAAAAACGTCGTATCAGCCCTCGGGGGTTGCCAAATTTCCTTTGACAAATCACGAACTTTCAAGAATGTCCCACCTATAATCCCATCCCATCCCATACCCGACCTCTATCGTCAATTTCTTTCGTTCACGATAACTATTGTTAGATTTGCGCACTGAAAAAAAACTCCGACCGTGGGAGCCACAATTACGGACATACCGCCCGTTCCGGGCTCAGAGGCCGAAAATTCCGGCTGCTGTAAGCGTAGCTTCGCACCGAAAAAAATAATATGCTGTTTTAGCATCTAGGATGTCAAAAATGTGTCTGGTGATCCCAAGATGCTGCCTTTACTGCCCCCGCAGTTAATTTTACATCCTGTGAATGCAAATTCAACCACGGGGGCAGTAAAGGCAGCATCTTGGGATCACCAGACACATTTTTGACATCCTAGATGCTAAAACAGCATATTATTTTTTTCGGTGCGGCCTCCAGCAGCTGGAATTTTCGGTCTTTGAGCCCGGAACGGACGATATATCTATATAGCCCGTAATTGCGGCTCCCAAGGCCGGAGTTTTTTTTCAGTGCGTTAGCTGATTCAAATTTTGTAATTTTGTCCATTTTGGTCTTGTAAAGAACTGTATAGATTTTTGGTTAAATCGCATTTACCGTTTACTCATAAACGGGCAATTAACGTAAGTGCTGTTACGCTGTTTTCCACTAAACTGTTTTTTATGAAAGCTCCATTCCTTGGTTTCCTTGGTAACCTTTGTTTGCTATCAGCTGATCAAAGTAGAGGCCCGACTAGCCTGGCCTCAACCAGCAGACGTATACTGCCGTGCTTAGGAAGAACGGCGTATGAGCCCTCAGACGTTGCCAAATTTCCTTTGACAAATCACGAATTTTCAGGAATGTTTATCAATATTTCTCCTCCGATTTTTCGGAGGATTTCATTCGAAATTTGCTCAAAATAATTTGAAATTTTCAAGGAAGAATATTCATAACATTTTTCAAAAATAAAGATTTTCAGATTGGACATTTGGCAACATTCGAATGGTCACCCGGCGTTTTTACCTGGTTTTTACTCAGAACAACAGTATAGTAGAGAACCTTAGTGGTTTGAAGTCCCCTCAGCTTTCTTTGTGCTTTGGAGTGTTTCCTTTAAAAATTATATTTATTATCATTTTCAGGACTTTTAGGGATCTACCTTAAGCAAGAGTGATTTTTTATCATGAGCCCCCTTCCCTTCCTGCATTAAAAAATGTGGTTAGTCCACCTTTCACCCAAGACTAAATCTCACGGGGCCTAGACTTGAGGCGTTCCTATAATATTGCCGTGCCAAGGAAGAACGCCGTATGAGCCTTTATAAGTGGCCGAGTTACCTTTGATAAAATTCGAATAAACTGAGAAAGTTATATGAATATTTTTCTTTCGATTTTTCAGACAATATTGTTCGCAGTTTAATCTAAAATATCCGAACATTTCAAAGACAGACATGTATAACTTCCCTCCAAAATAAACATTTTATCGGTGGAAATTTGACAACTTTTGAATATTTTTACGGAATTCTTAAGCGAAACAGTTAATCAGCAAAACAGACCCATAATCTCTCTGAGATAATACAGCATCAGCGATGCTTTTGAAACACCTTAGTTGAATATAAGCGCTAAGCTGACGATGAATGTACTTTTTAAGACCTTCGTCTAAAACAGCAAATATTCAGCGCCGAAAATTTTTTGGAAAAATAAACCTTTTAGGTAAATTTCAAACAAGTGGGAAAAAGATTATTCGAATCAAGCCGATTAAAAAGACGGAAAGGGAGGAGGGAGGGGGTTATGTATGGGGGGTGTATGGGGGGGTGTATGGGAGGGGGGTCTGGAGTATGTCTTGTAAGAATACAAGTGGAATGAGACAATTTTATCAAATGTGGAGGACGTGCTTGATGAAAAATAAAAATAATAATAATGACACTTTCTTAACCTTGCGTTTAAGTCTCTCCGTTATTCTACGAGGACATATTCGTCTCTTTGATGCGTTCATTCACTGGTGCGACAAGAGCACCACATTTGCATACACTTATTTTTGAAGGGGCTTCATCCTGTGCGGTTTTCCAGGATTTAATAGTGTTATTTCATGACAGAACTCAAAACCCACGTATTTCAATTCGAGAGATTGCCCTGTCGCAAGTTTCCTGTCAAATTTTACTTCTTTTTTAATTTTTTAATTTTACTCATAAGGAAGATATATTTCTGTTTGTTGACACCGCGATCGTTGACACCATGATCAGGGCCTATTTTTGCGTTTTACTGCCTGAGCACGACGTCAACGATCGTTGACTCCATGGTCAGATTTTTGGTTTGTTGACACCATGATTGTTGCCACCATGCAACATTACCCTACCTGCCACATTGAGATTTTTGGATGATGTGTCTAATGCTGCCTTGTTCGGTCATCGGTGAAATTTTCGCCAATGCTTCAAACTCTTAATGACTACGCCCTTGATAATCTCACCATCAAAAATGTAATCGAGTCGCTTAAAATTCTACGAGCTTTTCGCGAGAGCAAGAATGCCTTTGTTGGGTAAGGTCAGATGGGAATCGCGGAAAGGTCACGTTAACCGTTACTCGGAGGATTTCGATGAACGAACGCCCGAACAAAGGGGTTTCCAGAATATCAACGAGCTTTTACGTCAAACGAAACTGATAGTACAAGATACCTTATTCGATCCGGCGTAGTAACCTTGAAACGATTTTAGTTCATAAAAAAGCCGTCGGATCTTGATGGGCTCCAACGTGGAAAAATTCCAGCGATTCCGAATCCCTCATTCAAATGACTCTCGTTAATTTCGGGCCTCTAATTTCTAAACAAATCTAGCACTAATCTGTCACTCTCGGGGATTCCAAAAGAAGGCGGTCGGCGGTCGCCGAGGGTTGCCGCTTTTTGAGCACAATTTTTTTTTTTGGTCAAAAGGTATTTATTAAGTAATAGATACATAATGGCACGCCGGAAATGACGCTTGGCGTATATCATCGGCCGAAATGATACAATATATAAACTTATAACTAATACATGATTACGTAAATACTTCCATCACGTGGATAAAGACATAAGCATGCAGCAAATAGATTTCGGGATCTGCAAGAAACTACTAAAAAATTCAATAATATAATGTCTTTAAAGAAAATGAGGAGGGAGAAAAACAAAATTGGTTTTTGAGTGTTATCGTAATTAAGTGTACTGCCGGGATAAGGGAAAAATTGAATAAATGCACTGGAAATTATGGTCTTTTTTTGTAATCAACTAAGGCATCACCCCAGCCATCAATCATTATCTTGAAACTTTTTATTTTCTGCTAACTCTGCCTTTGCAGATGACAGTGCCAAACTGCAGTTCAGAGAACTGCAGGCGAACAGCGGGCAAAAACCGATGGTTCTCACGAAGCATATTTTACGTTCCACATCCGAAGTTTTCCGGTTCGATGATCTGAATTTTCCCTTCACCGTATTGAGGTTCAGTTATGTCAACACTGGAAAAAAAACACATTGGATCTAGAGTCCAGACTCTTGAAAACACTGACAAGAAAAAATACTCTTGATTCAATCGGATTTTTGCTTGAATCAAAACAAAATCCGCTTAAAATAAGAGGCTTGGTTCTTGATTTAAGCTAGATTCTGATTGAATCAAGAGTACTTTTTCTTGCCGATGTTTTTAAGAGTCTGGACTCTAGATCCAATGAGGTTTTTTTTTCCAGTGAACCAACGTGTTCGATTAGCGTGACCGAGGGCTGAGCCCTCTGTAGAGATGGATTCAGCAGGTTGGGAACAATATCATTTTTATCCACTTTAACATATTAATAGTCAAATTGCAAAACCACGGATCTCTATTGCGGCGTTTCAAAATTTCCACTCCTATTTTATTTTTCGAGGACGATTAGGCCGATTTTATAGCTTGATTATACTGAATAATCGATGCTTGTCGGAACACCAGAACCCTTCGAGAATTGATTGATTTTTATTGGTTTGAATAAACCGTATTCGATAACGGTTCGATGTATCGTTTGGTTCAAAACAATAGAACATAACCTCAAACCAAACTGTGAGGATTTAAGTTGGAAAAGCTGAAAATGAGAAATTCCCTGACGATTTCACTTTGCATTGGCATTTGGTACTCAAAAGAATAAAAAATCTGTCACAAAAGACCCGTTCTCTCATATTTCTGAATTTACTTTTGAGGCTATGTTTATGTTTTGAACCAATCGATATCGATACAATCTCACCCGTTTGATGTATCGAATACAATCTATAGAGAGCAAGAGTGTTGTCATCCACTTACGGTCCTCGAATCACAAAATGTTTACTGAACTTACGAATTGCGTATCTGAGGGTTTTTTCTTCCTTTGAAAAGCAAAAGCGATTTTCCGGTTACCGAATTTCTGTTCCAAATCTTATTTAATTAATCGACAACATTGTCACAGAGTAAAGATGGTGAGGAAAATGAGTCAAATTCATGGAAAGATGAGCGGCTAAGATTGAGGAGAGAGGGGGCGGAGAGGAGTCGCCAACCATAACTGGTTCTCCAGCATCCGTTTATAGCAGCGGCTTCAGCAGGAATGAACAAAACTAAGACGTCGGGCGGAAAATTTTTCGGACGGGACGATGGATTTGCATTCCGAGGAAAACTTGAATTGTCGGGTGTAACCTGAGTAATGAATTCTCAGAACGCGGGAGGGCTATTTGTAATTTGTCTGCTCATCATTAATGTTGATTGGTCATTTTGTGTATGAAAGCTCTCCCACCACGATAGTTCTAAAGACCACACTCGTCAGTTACCATACTGTCCTTCCACAGAGAAAAAGAAGGAGGTGGTCGCATATTGAGGATTGTTTACCTCGTGACGTACGCTGGTACAATTTGGCGTCAAGTTTTTCGACTTTCAGATTTTGGCAGGAGAGACAATATAGCTAGTGGAACTCGAAAACTTTCTTGACTTAATTTTTTCGAAAATGTGGGTGGGTTTCTTTTTGATAAACTCGGTCCATCTATAACAACCACCCTAGGATCGTGCCATTTTCCCTTTATCCTCTTTGTCCCTCGCTTTGTCTATCAATCGGACGTATTTATATCAAACGGAACTATGTGCATTAAGACATGAGCCCTGAGACCCATAAGAATATGTGCATAACAGGGCTCACGTCATAATGCACATAGTTCCGTTTGATAGAAATACGTCCAATTTCAAGGATCAACCCACAGATGACACTGATCAGGTTTCGAGTTTCTAATCTTCAAATGCACAAATTGGACCATGTCCTCATATCGAGGACAATAAATCGGTCGCTTGTGTAAAGGCACGCTTTCGGCGTGGTAAAATTTTGACAAAAAAATGATAGCTACGGATTATTTTGAAAAAGGAAGAACAAGTATAGTGGTACCTATAAGAAAAAACTGAAAAACCAAGAATAAACGAGGGAAAGAGGGGAAAGAATCCGTCAACTCCAATGGAACGCCTTAAGAAAAGCGAGGGCTGGATGAAATCTAATACAGGTTTCGCGAGGACGTGTTACAATAAACAGAACGCGAGGAGTGCAAACATGTTAGTACTTTAAACAAAACGACATGAACAGCGTTGCCAGCTTTCTAATTTTAGACAGGATCCTAAGCTTTGTTCTGCCGTGCTAAGGAAAAACGCCGTATGAGCTCTTAGGCGTTGCAAAATTTCTCCTGGTTTCAGGAAAATTGTTGAATATATCTCTACCAATTTCTCGGTTAATTTTCTATGCAATTTGATCTAAAACAGCTAAAAACTTCAAGGAGAAATATTCATAATGTTCCTCCTAAATAAACATTTTATTGAAGGAAGTTTGGCAACTCTCGAATGTTCATACGGCGTTCTCCCTTAGTACGGCAGTGTTGTACTATGCCGTTCAAAAGGAAGAACGCCGTATGAGCCTTCCGCCACATTTCCTCTGATGAAAAACGAATTTTCAAAGAGAGTTGTGTATATTTCCTTACACTTCTTCAGCAATTTTCATTCGATTTAACCTACAATGTCGGAAAATTCCAAGTAAAAATATTCATTAAGTTTCTCAAAAATCAATGTTTTATAGAGGAAAATTTGGCAACAGCCGTATGTGCATACGGCGTTGCTCCATAGCACGGTAGAACTGCATTATGGTGCGAGCAATCTTCTTATTTTCCATTTGTTGTTGATTCTTGGTTACTTTTACGTTTAGTAAATTTTGGAATAATATGTAACATTTTGATATTAGTAGTCATGGAAATTAAATTTTAGGTTTAATCGATTTTGAAAAGTTTTTTTCCCAAAAATTCTGTACATAGATCTTGTAAACATAAACACAACAGGGCTTAATTTAAAGCTGCACAAGATGTATTATTCTCTTCAATTTCACAACAAAACGAATCAAGCGACGGGAAGTCTGAAAATCAACTGAATCAAATGAACGTGCCAGCGGGGGAGGGGTGCATAAGACGCGTTTACTGGTGTTGAACACATTTTTTGAGAAAGCCCTGTCAACACTACTAGCGAAAGTTCACGGAACTTTGCGCGAAAGTTAAGTTTGGTAAACCTATCTCTGTGTGGACAAGGCCTCCCATTCATAAGAAATGAACGATAAAATTATGAAAGAACAAACATAAATGTGGTTTAATGATTTTAACTTCTGCCACCGCACCTCGCAGACCGCACTGTGTTTGACGCGATGCGTGAAGTATTCACGCAGTCTTGTAGGCGCTATGCGTCTCACGCTGATCGCACTGTGTTTGCCGCAATGCGTGAGGTAATCATGCATTCTGGTAGGTGCTATCCGTTTCACGCTGTCCGCAATGACCGCACTGTGTTTGATGCAATGCGTGAAGTATTCGTGCAGTCTTGTAGGCGCTAATATGTGGTACATGCCGCTTACCGCGCCGAGGGCTTCTTCTTTTCATCTCAAGTCCTCGTCATCATTTCTCTCTAGGTAAGTCTCGCCGTGCCAGGCTAAATTGCGTGTTTGGTTTCTCTCTTAACTCGACTAATTAAAGGGGCTGCCTCTTGTATCACTGTAAGACAACACAAGTAGAAATTACTATACTCTCAGAAAATAAGAGATTTTGTCGCCTTTTCTCGTTTGTAATTTTTTTTTAAATCCGAATTTTTTTTATACCTACATTTAAAAAAATTGCAAAATTTGCCGCCCCCTATAGATTTGCCTCCATGGGCCGCGGCTCATGTGGCCACCCCCTTAATCCGGCCCTGATATCTACTTTTTTAAAAAAGGCAACTTTTTTACCGAATTTGGCAAACTTGCCGCGAGAATGGGGGTGGAAGTACCGTTCCATCCAACGGCGGTCCGTCGAGATGCTCCGACGAATTTGAGATAAGAATGCACCCTCATTCACCCAAAAGGTGCCCGCCGCAGAATGGACCCAAGACGCCCATCTCCGGTGGACACAAAGTCTGGGCAAAAGTCCTGGCGAAAGGCCCGAGCCCTGGGGCAAGGGAGTTCCGCAGTAAATCGAACCGTGTTAATAGATCATCCCTTTCAAGCAGCTACAAATATGTCAAGAGACTTCGAAAAGCTGCCAAATTTCACGGGATTTCACACTGAAAAAAAACTCTCGGCGTTTTTACCAAGGTCCGTTGGTCCCTTTACCATCTCACATTTTTTACCCATTATTGGTCATTTTACCAAGACAGACTAGTGAGCTTACCTAAAACCCGGTATTTTTACTGTTTTTTTTTCAGGTAAGAATACCACTTTTATTGGTAATCAATTCCCGGCAACTTTGCCATTTTATATCGATAATTCTACCTCAGTCGATAAAAAATATTGGCGTTTTTACCACGGTCCAGTAAAATTACCGAGAAAGTTCAATAATTTTACCGAGATTTCTCGGTAAAATTACCAATTCCATAAATGGTAATTTTACCAAGAAAAAACTGGGGTCAAATAGAACCCTGAATTCTTGGTAATTTTACCCTTTTCTTAGTAAATACACCGAGATTTTTTTTTTCAGTGCAGTAAAAGTTAAGATTAAATTGGTCTATATGATTTTGCAAGTAGTTATACCGATGGCGAATTCCAAGATTTCCAAGTAGCGATTTTCAACGGAAAAATCGTGATATTTGGAAATTAAGTTGCGATTTTTTAACGATTTTTTGGCTATAAATTCGCTCGGATCATCAATATCTGAGCGATTATTCATTTTATCTCTATAAAATCGCGTTCGATAAAATCGAATTTTTTTTCAAGTTATCACGATTTTGTTAGATAATCTTGCAACAAATTGCCGTCGATAAAATTGCGTTAATGTATATTTTTACGACGAACTCGCAATTTTTCGAAGTTTTTTATCCGATGATGGTGCAGTAAACCGACGTCGATAAAATTGCGAAATGGTCTCCGATCAAATTGCAACTTATCGCGAACACTGCTACTTGGGGAAGTCGGAAAATTTTAGTTTTCTCCTTCAAAGTTTAACTATTTCTGATCATGTTTCAGTTTTTTAAAAAGAAAATCAACCATATAATCTCTTTAAAATTTTCTGTAATTGTGTCCAAATTAATGACGAAAATGTCGTCATTACGTGTGACGTCCAACATTTCATCATATACTGTTGGTTTTTCCCCATTTTTATTCAAATAAAACAAAAGCAGAGATTTTCATCGTCACAATCAGCGGACGAATGAGGTACATTCCAGCTATGCTCATAAACTTGTTCCGGTCTGTTTAGACATATCTGTTCCAAATTTCAAGTTCAATTTTTTTTCACAATTGTTGAAATCCTAATTCTTGATATACATTGGATGCATGCAGGTCGCATATCTGGCTCCTCTAAACGGTCAGATCTTAAATTGGAGAACTTCAAAAATATTGAAGGTACATACAGCGTTTCAAAAAATCTGTTTTTATGAATGCCTCAATTGCGCAGAGTAAAAAAAAACTATTATTTTTTAATGTTTGTTTTAAACAAAATTAAAAATAATTAATAGTTTCATTGGTTGCGGGAATTAATTTTCTATTTTTAAAAACATCCATTTACACTGAGGAAATTTTACTTCTTATTGGGAAAAATTGATTTAAAAAAATGGGTGAGAAATTGATATCCGCTAAAAAATGATAAACATTAATATTAACAAATAAATGATAAACAATTATTGATATTCGCACTGAAAAAAAAATCTCGGTATATTTACCAAGAAAAGGGTAAAATTACCAAGAATCCAGGGTTCTATTTGACCCCAGTTTTTTCTTGGTACAATTATCATTTATGGAATTGGTAATTTTACCGAGAAATTTCGGTAAAATTATTTAACTTTCTCGGTAATTTTACTGGACCTTGGTAAAAAATGCCAATATTTTTTATCGACTTTGGTAGAATTACCGGGATAAAATGGCAAAGTTACCGGGAATTGATTACCAATAAAAGTGGTATTCTTACCTGAAAAAAAAAACAGTAAAAATACCGGTTTTTAGGTAAGCTTACCAGTCTGTCTTGGTAAAATTACCAATAATTGGTAAAAAAAATGTGAGATGGTAAAAGTACCAACGGACCTTGGTGAAAACGCCGAGAATTTTTTTTCTGTGCGCGAAAAAGACAAAAAATTAAACTTTTTGGGAATTTGGCGGCCTTGGAGAAATCGGCCAGCCTGGCATTCGAGGCCGTATTGTTTGCGGGCGCACTCCCGGAGACGACAATACACCAGGAACAGAAAAGGACTCCGAAAGAAAGAATAAAAGGTCGAAAAAAACGAGGAAAGTATTATGTAACGGGTGCCCAAGGTCGGGAAGCTGCAGGTCCGAGATTCCTGTATCGGCATGCAATCGAAGACGGTCTCGAAAAAAATGCCGAGGAACACCTTCCGGACAATGAGGGGTTGTCCCGCAACCTATTCGTCGAATTTTCGCCTCCTCTCGAGACAGGGCCGTTTATTTTGATTCGCTCCTCATTGTCCTGGTTTGGCGAGCAAATAAAGTATTGACTTGCAGGTTGCACTTTTTTACGAGGTCCCGTGCAGTGGCGTGGCGTGAATATTGCGATGTATCGATTATTCTGCCGTTTGAACCTATGGTAAAGAATCGATTATTAAGAAGTTCGCTGCGAACACCCTGTTCATCGATCCTTTTCCATAGGTTTAAATGGCATAACAATCGATATATCGCAAAGCATGCGCTGGTCCCGTGGGTGCCTCAAAGAGCGCGGGCATGTCTGACGTTTCGATGTCACAAAGCAGGAGATAGGTGCACCACAGACCTTTTTTTTCTATTTTGCTGTCGCTATAGTTGTGCGAGAATGCGATTTTTCAATAGCCGCATTCAATATATTTTTGACATTTCGCTAATTACTTTTACTGGCATAGGATGTTTTATCAGAGAGATGTTTATCGATGACCAAAGCAGAGTGACATGAAACGTAAGAAAGAAATGAAAGATTGCGGAAATTTCAACGAAATATTTCGTGAAATTTCACGAGACTGTGAAATACCTCATATTTTTCAAGGGCTAGAGTATGCTACCCGCTCTCTAACACACAAAAATAGTGCACTGAAAAAAAATTCTCGGCGTTTTTACCAAGGTCCGTTGGTACCTTTACCATCTCACTTTTTTTACCAATTATTGGTAATTTTATCAAAACAGACTGGTAAGCTTACCTAAAAACCGGTATTTTTACTGGTTTTTTCAGGTAAGAATACCACTTTTATTGGTAATCAATTCCCGGTAACTTTCCCATTTTATCTCGGTATTTCTACCACAGTCGATAAAAAATATTGGCGTTTTTACCAAGGTCCAGTACCATAAATGGTAATTTTACCAAGAAAAAACTGGGATCAAATAGAACCCTGAATTCTTGGTAATTTTACCCTTTTCTTAGTAAATACACCGAGATTTTTTTTCAGTGCGGAAAGTCACAATTTTCACATTTTATGAAACATGAAAAGGAACCGGTATATTTCAATATCTATCGGAAATTTTTGGAATTTCATGAAATATTTCACGTGAGTGAACTATTTGTGAGTAGCACTGCTATATGGACTTGTGTCGGTTTTGAATGGTCCTTCAGTTACTCTTTGCCAGTCGCACCTTCCTGGGTTTTAAATTCATTTTTTAATGAATCGTATGACATCATAATGATGCCAAAATTCATTTTTTGAGTTTTTTGGTCCTCGTCAGACTACCCGGATGTCACAACTGATAAATATTTTCATCCTCTCACTTTAGCACGTTGGAACATGGCCAGTAGATGAAATCCAGCAAAAACGAACTTTTTCAGCTGAAATTAAGCATATTTAAGCTTCCGTTCTGTGATTAAAATAGAAGGCACTCATTCGGCAAGGACATCTAAAACACTTGCTTCTTATCTGTACAACAACTTATAATTTTAGTTTTATTATCTTGTAAAAACTGGGCCGGAAACCAAATTTTATTCATCTCAAGGAAATGAGGCATTTGCCTATCAAAGTTTCCTGTAATCTGGATGGCCATATTATCAAATTTGACAAAAACTCGTGCTGGATTATCTTCGTACAGTTTCCTCAAGGGCGCAAACTTTTTAGGAGATACAAAAACTGCGATTTCCGAAAAGAATGTTTATCTCGATGTTTATCAAAATGGGAACACATGTTTAAAAATAGAAGGTGTGTCAGGAATACTTAAGGCACTGTGAATTTTGCTTAGAAGAGCTGATTTTAGAATAGTGTTCATGCATGTTCCTTTTTCGCTTCTCAAAGGCTAGGCGGAATTTATTTCAAAACTTGCGACTGCTTATGGGAGGGACAATTTGTAAGGGAAAATTTTTCAAGATAGCTATATTGAGATGTACTCATCAAAAATTTGTTAACCCCCTTTATTGTAGTTTCGCTCTCATCATAAACCGAAAATTTTAAGTAAAAATCGTGCCAGGCTAAAATTTAAGTATCCACTTCTGCGTAGAATGAAATCTACGCTCACAATCAATCTCATGAATCATTCACTTTGGAAAAAAATGAGGCAAAAGTAGTTTTTTTTTAGCCTGTTGTGAATTTTCTCCTGTTAAAAATTCAAGGTTGAGGAAAAATATATTGAACAAGAGAAAATTTATTGGGTTTCGTCCTTAACTTGAGTCAAGTGAAGGTCTGGAATTTCGAACCTCTTTCTCTCGGTCCGAACTTGATGCGACCTGCGGGCTGATTGTTAAAATTTATAGACAAAGCTATAGACAAAGGATACAAAATAGATATTGAGGAATCCTATTGCTATTGGTGGAAGCGGGTGGTTGCAATGGACAAAAGAGCTCGGTAATAGACTAATTAACGACAACCCCCCGGAGACCCTATCACCCTATAGTTAGTCCATCATTTACCCCCTTGGTCTACAAGAACCCCCCATTACAACCAATAGGATCCCTCCGTACCCCCTATGTCTTCTTTGTCTATCAATTTCAAAAATAAGCCCGCAGTGCGAATTAAAAATTCCGACTGGAATATATCCCCCAAAAATGTTCCCTATTTCTAATAATATATCTACGAATATAATTAACACCTGTTTTAATTTCCCACGTAGCCAAACCAATTCAACAGCATTGCAAAGTTTATACGTCACTTTTCAAAAGAATGACTCGATTGTGGTATGTCCTTAAGTTTCTCAAATTTTAACCATCGAAATATGATATTCACGGAGGGAGCCCCAACAGTTTCCTTAACCTGTCGAAAATAAATACAATCCAAAGACGCTTTCCACGACAGCGGCATGCGTTCGCTCTCCGAGACCTTACATGAGAATCTTCACCAGGGTTGCCATTTAAGGTCATCACCGTAAAAAAAACGAAGGGGAATAACCTGATCGATTTAGAAACCTGACAACTATGATTCCCGATCTTGGGACCGGAGCTAATTTTCCGGCAGCTCCGCCACCGTGGAAAGACCATTACTTTAAAGCTTTCCATCAGGGCCTTGACCAATGGCGTGATTGACTCGAGTTCCATCGGGATTTTCTTGGAACCACAGCTGTCTAAGCCAGGATCCCGCTTCTGGTGAGGCGGATTAGAATAGTGAACATGCGGAAGAGAAGGCAAGGCATTGGCGGACCCAGCAAATCGGCAACATTGTTCTTTCTCCATTAAAATCTATGTAAATGTATCGATTTTTGGAGGGGCGAGGTACCCCGATGAGAATCGATTATTTAACATAGGTTTAAGTAGAGTACCTGTCTAGTGAGAGTAAAGACAGATGTGAAACTCCGAAAATCCATCAGGCCTTCACCGATGCCTCCGCGGATAAAGTTAGGGCCCAGAAATGCAGCCAACCTATGAATTTCAATTATCCAGAGCGATTTAATAATAGAATTGTTACGAACTATCGTTTATACAGCACGTATTTGACTTAGTTTTTGCATAAATTTACTCATTTTTGCGGAAAAACGCACATTCTCAATCATCTTGGTTAGAATTCGAATCTGCAGACTGGCAGTGAAATTTTGGGCGTTAGAAGTTGGTCACAAGGTGGCTGCACTTTTGGGCCCTAAGCCCTCCATGAAGCGATCTGTCCATACTCTCGCTATATGGTTCTACCAAGATGGCTGAGAGTGTACATAAATGAGCGTTTTTCCGCAAAAATGAGTACATTTATGTAAAAACTAAGTCAAATACGTGCTTTATAAACGATGGTTCGTAATAATTGCTGCATTTCTGGGCCCTAACTTGATTCGCGGAGGCATCGGTGAAGGCCTGATGGATTGTCCGAGTTTCACATCTGTATATACTCTCGCCATACAGGTACTCTATTCCGGATTATAATATTTGCAATCGGTGAAAATGTAATCTTTATTCCCGTTTGTGACACTGTGGAGGCCTAAAATACGGGAACCAATTAGAGATGGATTCATATTGTCTTAACTCTCAGTATGAAATGACTCTAGCTACGCTGCCGTGCTAAGAAAGAACGCCGTATGAACATTCGAGAGTTGCCAAATTTCCTTCGATAAAATGTTTATTTTTGAGGAGAGCTATGAATGTTTTTCCTTGAAATTTTCAGTAACTTAAGGTGAATTTGAGAGCAAAAGGATCTGAAAAATTGGAAGGAAAATATTCATATGTTTACCAGCAAATTTGTGTTTTATCAAAGGAAATTTGGCAACCCCTGAAGGTTCATACGGCGTTTTTCCTTAGCGCGGCAATACGGGATGGGCCGTGGAGCGGCCAGGGGGCGTGGCCCCCTATTATACTCGATTTACGACGGAGGACGGAAGGTGAGACGGCGGGACATGGTGGCAGCGTCCCGGTGCGGCAGTCTGGAGCAAAGAATACCTGCCTGCACCCCAGACGCGACGTAGCGCCCGGTGCGCGACGCGGCGCAACCGCAGGCACAACCGCGAGCACAGCGCAGGCGCAGGACCAAGGACAGAACGGCCGTCGCCGCCGGACGCGGATGGACAGGACACCGCGGCCACACACTCCACCGTCCCAACCTGAAGAGCTTGCCGCTTGGTGGCAAGGTCATCAACCAATCCCAGATTCGTCGCTCTGTTGCCAAGGTCACCAGACGGAATTTTCCGGGACAAAGAGGATAAAAAGTGCATGGAGAAAAAAAACCTCGTGCGTGGGACCCAAAGTTTAGGTCATATGGATCTCTGAAGTTTTCGGATTGAGCATCCGAACACTTAAGGTCCAGCTGCTGAGGTTTCGACCACACATCTGAAACTTCAGTTCTTACATCTGAAGTACTTCGGTTTTCACATCCGAAAAACTTCGGTTCTCACTTCTAAACTTCGTTCCTCACATCTGAAGTATTTCAGATGCAAGAACTGAAGTTTCAGATGTGTGATCCGAACCTCGACAGAGTTGCCGACCACTCTTGAACACTTTTTTTCATATATTTAAAAATATAAGTTCTCAAAGTTTCTATAGAGTCCGATTTTCTCATTGACATGGTTCAAGTATGCGTCGTGGCGTTTCTAACTAAAAATTTCACATGTTTTCCCTCTGAGCGCGCGGAAAAACACCAGCATTTTAGATAGCTTGCATGACCGCAAAAATCATCATTCTTGCAAAACTTTAAATTGCTGTAAATTTTGCAATTTTGCAATATAGTCACGCCTTTTTGTCTGGGAAACGATGAAAAGGGAACTTACAAGTGAGAATTCACTATAGACAGAAAAATTACACTTAAGATACAGATTCAGAATGGACCACGAGATGACAAATAGGGTTTGATACCAAACATCACCAGGGCCGGATTTACCTACTTGCCGCCCATGGGCAGCCTGTATTTTGCCGCCCCCTTCTCATTCGTTTTGAAACTCGATAAAAACCATCAAGTGAACGTGCCAGCGGGGGAGGGGTGCATAAAACGGATTTACTCGTGTTGAACACATTTTTTGGGAAAGTCCTGTCAACACTTCTAGCAAAAGTTCACGGAACTTTGCGCGAAAGTTAAGTTTCGTAAACCTATCTCTGTGTGGACAAGGCCTTCCATGTTTGGCGCAAAGCGTGAAGTATTCAGACAGTCTTGTAAGCGCTATGCGTTTCACGCCGACCGCTGCTGACCGCACTGTGTTTGGCGCAATGCGTGAAGTATTCATGCATTCTTGTAGGCGCTTCCGTTTCACGCTGACCGAAATGACCGCACTGTGTTTGACGCAATGCGTGAAGTATTCGTGCAGTCTCGTAGGCGCTAACATGTGTTACATGCCGATCGCCGCACCGGAGGGCTTCTCCTTTTCATCTCAAGTCCTCGTTATCATTTCTCTCTAATACAGGCCAAATTGCGTGTTTGGTTTCTCTCTTAACTCCACTAATTGAAGGTACTGTCTCTTGCATCACTAAGAGACGACAAAATTAGAAATTACTATACTCTTAGTAAATGAGAGATTTTGTCACCTTTTCTCGTTTGTAATTTTTTTTGTCTAAATCCGATTTTTTTTATACCTACACTTAAAAAAATTGCAATTTTTTGCCGCCCCTTAGATTTGCCGCCATGGGCCGCGGCTCATGTGGCCACCCCCTTAATCAGGCCCTGTTATGCACATCTTACATCCCCCTGTGATAAAGGTGAAAGACGATTTAACATTGTTTTCATGTGTTTTTCGTGTGTTATTCGTAGATATGCTAGTTTAAATTGTTACTACCGTATAATTGAAATTTTTGTCAAATTTAGCTTCTTACTGATGTTACGGAGAGCCGTCATCTTGTTTGTTTGTTTATTTACGGCCGTAAGAGCATCATGAAGCCTAAAAACTCGTTGATCAATCAAAAAGCGGAACAGTTTTCCTGTAGTTAAAAATATGCGAATGGCCATACTCTGTTTATAAAGGTACTCCAGTCTCTAGTGAGGAGAGTGCGGACATCTTGGTAATTTTGAGGGTAGGTCATAGATCCGTCAGGGTCAAAAAAGCTTCAGCACCTTTAAAACCAGCTTGAAGAGTTACAAAAATTATTTTTAACATTTCAAAATTCCATCGTTTAGCGAGTACTGATGTCTCTGCCCTGTGTCTCCTACACATTCCCATACACCACTATTGCTGCACGTGGGAGCCCATTTTGCCTATCCTATCAGATGAAGGGGAATCCGCTAGAAATCAGAGCAACGCATTCGCTTTTTTTTCTTCTTGAAATGAATTTCGTGCAAAATCAAATTAAGATCACCTCGAGGGTGGATGATTAAGAGGGCGGGCTGGGAGGCGGAAACGAAGACGAGGGGATCTCGCATGCAGTGGCGTGGCGTGTTTTGCGATATATCGATTGATTTGCCATTTACACCTATGGTAAAGAATCGATTATTAAGGTGTTCGCTGCGAACACCCTGTTTATCGATCATTTTCCATAGGTTTAAATGGCATACCAATCGATATATCGCAATTCACGCCACGCCACTGCTCGCATGATAATAATGATCATCGAAGAAATGCAAACTGCATATAGTGACGTGGCGTGCCCTCCGATATATCGATTGCTTTACCATTTAAACCTATAGAAAATGATCGATAAACAGGGTGTTCGCAACGACCACTTAAAAATCGATTCTTTACCATAGCTTCAAATGGGGAAATATCGATAAACGATCATTCATGCCTCGTCACTGCCTGCACAGAGCAAAATCTGGCGATGCGGGCGGGGGCCAAGATCGACCATTCTGCCGTGCTAAGGAAAAACGCCGTATGAACATTCGAAAGTTGCCAAATTTCCCTCGATAAAACATGTATTTTCGACGACATTCATGCACATTAGAAATTTTCAGATATCTTCAATTAAATTGCGTAAAAAATTGCGTGAAAAGTTCGGGAAAAAATATCCACAATTTTCCCAGGAAATTCAGATTTCATCGAAGGAGACTTGGCAACGTCTGGAGGCTCATACGGCGTTCTTCCTTAGTGCGGGAGCATTGTTGTCAACTCACCCCGACACTCAGCCCCCCCACTTTCCTCCCCCTCCTCGTCCCTCTGGCGGGAGAGTGGCCCCCCGCGTGCTGCGTCCCTCCACACCAAAGTTGCCAGATTGTGTGATTTTGGCTGTTTTATATGGCCTCACATAGGGAAAAAGTTCTGATTTTCAGCACCATTCGACAACAATGCTCCACACGTGAGTGTCTGCAACACCCGAGACTCTGCATTCCGTCGTACCACATTCGGTGGTGCCGCACAGTTAATCGAGTCAATGGGAGAGGACGGACAAAATTTGGAAACTTTAAAAGCTCATAACTCCGTTTTTACAAAATTTTGCGGTCTGAAAAATGGTCCCATTGGTTTACTCGTAAAATTCATAAAATTCGTAATTTCTGTACAGAAGATCAATTAACCAATAAAATTTAAAAAAAAAAAAAATTATGTGTGTTTGAGTGAGCTTGAGCGGGAGTATTTCATGAGCGGGTTGCATACTGTAGCCCCTGAAACATATAAAATATTTCACAGCCTCGTGAAATTTTATGAAATATTTCACTGAAATTTAAAATCTTTCCGGTCTTTCTTTCCCTTCAACCCATCCGGGCTAGATTTATCCATCGGAGACAGGGTGCTAGGGAACGGGGGAAAAACAAAAAAAAACCGAAGAGCCTCAAAGAACGACGACAAAAGCACACGTTTAACGTACCTCCTTTATCTCGGATTTGGGATTAATAGAGAGAAGCAAGAGGTTTAACGACGGCGCCCGGTGGATCGATTCAATAGGAAAGGTCGGACAAAATTTGAAAACTTTAAAAGCTCATAACTTCGTTTATACAAACCGTTGAGGTTCTAAAAGTGATCCCATTGGTTTTCTCGTGAAATTTTCTCTAAGGCACCCTCATTAAAATTTAAAAAGTGATAAGAAAATAACATCAAGATTTGTAGTTCTAATAGAAAATGTCATGTTCAACCTCTCTGATTGACTGGGTCCACTTTGAGTACCTTTATAGGGAGAGTATGGACAACTCGAAAATTTGGAGGCTATAGGTTTGATCAGGTTATGTAGCAGTTTGGGCCCAAAAAGGCAGCCAACCTATGAACTCGAATTATCAAGTCGTAATAATTATCATAACTCTTACTACCCGTCGTTTCAAAACTGATCAAAAATTATAAAAGCACGAATAAAACTTTGATTTCGCATAAATGTTCTCAGTTTCAAAGTCTTAATCCCTACAGACGCTTGTTTCCGATGCGCTGTCGGTCGTATTGATTACTATTTCAAATGCATAGGTTGGCAGCGGCACTTTTCTAGTGATTTTCGTTTTTCACGTTGTCGCCCTTTTGGACCCTAAGAGCTACATAAATCGAGTTGTCCATACTATCCCTGTAAAGGTACTCTAATGGCGCACAGTGGATTAAGTCAATTAGAGAGGTCGGACATGAAATTTTTGACTGAAACTGCAAATTTTGATGTTTGTTTCGTCCCGTTTTAAATTTCAAGGGGTGCTGATGGAGGAAATTTTTACGAGCAAACCAATGAAACCACTTTTAAAACCTCAAAGTTTCGTATAAACAGAGCTATAAGCTGTAAAAGTTTCCAAATTTTGCACGACCTCCTCTATTGGCTCGAGCATTTAACAAGCAATTTGAATAAATTTTGTCATGAATAATTACCAAATATATGCGCCCTTCCTTCTCCTTTCCTCCGTTTTATCCTTTTTTTGTTCTTCCCTTTTTCTCCTTCCTCTTTTCCGGACGACTGTTAGGAGTGTATGCGCCCCTACGGCGCACAGTGGATCGAGTCAATTAGAGAGGTCGGACATGAAATTTTTGACTGAAACTGCAAGTTTTGATGTTTGATTCGTCCCATTTTAAATTTCAATGGGTGCTGACGGAGGAAAATTTTACGAGCAAACCAATGAAACCACTTATGGAGCCTCAAATTTGTGTATAAACGGAGTTATGAGCGCTTAAAGTTTCCAAATTTTGTCCGACCTCTCTTATTGATTCGACCCACAGTGCGGCGGGAAGAGGAGGATGCGAGGAAGAGACAGACCCGAGGAAGAGGAAGAGCGGCCAGGGCGCGCGGAAAGGCATCTCGAGGCGGGATGAAACGAAACGAGAAAGTAAAAAAAAAGAAAAGAAGAAGAAGAAAAAAGTGTCGGGACAGAGTACTACGACTACGAGAGCGAGATTCAAGGTCGGTCCGGTCCGGAGGAGAGACGGGATTATCCCATTTCTTCCGAGAACCTTTTTACCCCGGCCTATCTCCTTCCTCGGTGTCATTAAACACTAGGATATATTATTAATAATACCCGTCTACAGGGTTGCCGATTTGGGTATTTTAAAAAGATCACGAGGACTTCACAACGGACACTTAGACTAGATTATCTATTTAGGGAGAGCACGGACATGTCGGTAATTTTGAGGTTCATTGGAATCTCGCACGCAAAAAAATAGTCGGTGCTGATGACAGAACCCACTGTTAACAGGGATCCTGCACTTTCATTGTTATACTTTCAGAACTTTTCTGTTGTGAGAACAGAACTTGGATCGCGAGTATATCGCTGTATGCATCAATAAATTCGCTTCCAGGACTTTATGTCCACCTACCTTTCGTCCATTAAATAAATGTCCAGCGCTATTTATGTCCACTAAACATTAAGTCCAATCTATATTAAGTCCACATGATTTAATGTCCAACCATGAATATGTCCAAAATGGTCCAAATTGTGGACATGTTATGTCCACATTTTTTTCTTCTCATTTAAATGACAGGAACCACCTCAAAAATAAATGCATACAACTACTACCTTCATTCTTAAAGACATTTCATTCATGAATCAAGTCATGAAAGAGAACAAACTCTAAGCAGATAAAAACATATGTTCATGTGTACACTGTAAGGATATGATAAGATGAAAACCGAAGCGGGAGCCGAGGAAACGCTCCAATGCCAAATTAAACATTTTTCAGTAACAGATGCTGACAAAATTGAAAGTCCTCTTTAACTAGTTATTTTGTGCGCCTTCAATATTGTAGGATACTGTGCAACGCCACTGACGCGAAATAGTTGCTTAAAGCGTTGCAGCGCGGCAGGCAACCAGCGTGACACGCGCATAGGCGCCTACAAACCTAACGGGATACCTCACGCGTTGCGCAATGCGTGAAGTATCCCGTTAGGTTTGTAGGCGCCAGTGCGCGTTCTGCGCTGCTAACACGCCGCTCCGCTCTGTGTTAGGCTCTATAATATTTAAACTCGCGGAGACAGCGTTTTTCAACTCATGATTTTGAAATGTTTGCACTCTCTGCATTGATTATTCCCTTGTAAACTAATGAAAAAGAAATATGTACTATTGGAAAATATAATGTGTTTTTTGTAAATATAAGAGTAGTTCCGTGTCAAATTTAATGATTTCCAAAGCATTCAACTTTATTCTTTTATGTTTCGGGCTTTTACTGTCCTGCAGCGTGGTGTAAGCGCAACTAAACGCTCAAAATTGGACGTATTTGACTCAAGAAGGTCGATGTACAAATAAGTTAAAAACAAAAAATTGCGTTCTTCTTAGTTTTTTTCCTCTTTTATTAATTTTTGTATAGTTTCTTTCATCATAACTACGGCTCATTGAGGTTCATATTGATGCCATTGCTTGGGAAAGGTTTTACAAATATTTACCACGTATTAAAAATGTAAATGTTTTTAAAATGAAGTAATCAATTTCGATTTAAAAAAAAAATTAAAAAAAAAAATAAAAAATAAAAATGTACATTTAAGGCATATTTTATATCGCAAAAGGATAAAAATGAAACCAAGTATTTACCAAAGACAATTTGAAAAGATGAACCAAAACAAGAAATTAACATTTCATTTAAAATATAAGTTACAATAACAACACCTTATTCTCTCTTAATTTTCTCATTTCGATATTGTCAATATAATTTTACACGCAGACTAAAATATAACGCTTGAATTTGATTTTAGTGGACTTTACATTTGTTGACTTAACTTAGTGGACGTTTAAGTAGTGGACTTAACAATAGTGTGGGCTTTAGAACTCTGGACGTAAAAATTGTGGATGAAAAGTCTGTGGACGTAAAAAAAGTGGACATAAAGACGGTGTACCATAAATTCTATCTAAATTGTATCTATCTATCTACCTATATTTTTGTACCCTGGGCGAGGACAGGGTTGAAACCACCCCGAAACGTCCCAGGCTTTAAGTTTCGTTGTTTTCAGCCTTGGATACTCGTGCTTTCTTGTGTTTTTTAGTTAAATCATTCAGACTATTTTCGTGTTGTTGTCACGAGATTTAATTAGTCACAATGAGCTATTTGGCAACCCTGTTCGTCGGATTCCTATCCATGCAGGGGGTGGGGGCCGGTTCCTGCGGTGGCTGGTAAAAGGAAAAGGGGACTAGGGAGACAGTGCTGCATCTCAGGGCCGGGAGCGGTGATCAGATCGGTCCTAATTGTCAGATAGGGAATCTATTACCTCTTTTTCCTCATTACCGCCTCGTTAAGCAGAAACCGCGATTCCCCCCAAGCTCATCATTGAAGTTAGGTGGTTTTTTCGGTCATGGAACCGGCCGGAAAGCTCCACCAAAACTGGCCGCGATGGCCGACAGCGATTGGTTCCCTCTTCGTACGATTAGTAACGACTTCTTCACCTTCTTTGTACCCACACGTGTTGTGTGGGTAAAACCTTTATACCGGGTTTATTGGCATTACGTCGATAACGATAATGATGAAAGTCTCCTTAACAGGCTGGAAGTTATGTTTGGTGAAGAGATTGGATCGGGAGCCTGGGGTGTCTACCGTGATGTTCCGATGTTTCAGCTCGCACTTTGGTTTGTTTACAAAAATCCGGTGAGCCCTTATACTTACGCATACATGTGTTCTCACCTTTTGCCGCAAAATTAAACATTCACTGGGAAAAAAACACATTGGATCTAGAGTCCAGACTCTTGAAAACATTGACAAGAAAAAGGACTCTTGATTCAAGCAGATTTAAGCTTAAATCAAAAGGAAATCCGCTCAAATTAAGAGGCTTGGTTCTTGATTTAAGCTTAAATCTGATTGAATCAAGAGTATTTTTTCTTGTCGATGTTTTTAAGAGTCCTGGACTGTAGATCCAATGTGTTTTTTTTCCCAGTGCGATCCACTGTGAGTTGGTTTCAGTCCACCAAAAATCCATTGTCATCCACACAATAAGATCAGGAAAAAGCGCAGCCGTGCACTCTTCAATTATTCATGCGTCAATAGGATCAGGAAATTTTAAAATCCGCGAAAATTTACGTGAATTCCGCGACCGATTTGAATAAAATTCGCAGAGACGCGAGCCGAATTTCAGTCGGGGCTTTAATCCCTCGCAGAGGCGCGGGAGCTCGCTTAAATTCAGACCCGGTCGCGTGGCGCTGTCGAGCGAGCTGAAATATCGCGTTCAAATCAGCCGTGTTAACAACTTCAATTCTCGGATGAGCTTCGGAGCGCTTAAGAACGCGTGTTCGCGGCGCCTCACGGCCAAATGGAGTTACGGCTGTCTTCCGTAGTATCGCGTTCGAGTGCTTATGATTTGCCGGTGCGGGCACGTCCTTGAATTTGATTATGAGTCGGACGAATTTAAATCAAAAGGAACTATGTCCATTCTGACATGAGCCTTGAGATCCATTAGAGTGCATGTAAGACAGAGCTCATGTTACTATGGATATAGTTTATTTTGATTGAATAGCGTCCAAGCCGGGTGCCAATACTCTTGGGTGGAACTCGCGCGAGTTTGAGCTTTGAGCGAGCTCTTTGTCTCCCTTCGATATCCGGTTTCCGACCTCTGTGACGGAGATGCCAAATTTTTCCAGCCACGCGTCGTGTATTCGAGTGATATGTATGTTTTTGTCTGAAACTACGGCGTAGCGTGCTTTGCGATGTATCGATTGATCTGCCATTTGAACCTATTAAAAAGGATCGATAAACAGGGTGTGCAACGAACACCTTCATAATCGGTTATGGTCTTCAATAGTATGAACTCGGCTTGAAGCGCCTTCATTTTTCGTGATACTTTACGCTTTGTCACGATGTTAGTTTAGTTGCCTGTCCGATCTCAACCCAACTAATGTCACGGAGTTCACCAGACGCTCTTCTGAGTTGGCATATTTCTGCTATATTTTTAAGGATGGAAAAGTTTCTATTCACACTATAGGCAACATAATCAGCACTCTAATCTTGTTCTTATATTTTTGAATTATATGATTTTCTATATTTATTCACTACTGGCTTGCAAATTGGCGGCGATTGCTAATTGTCTGCGACAGATACATCGTAACGCACGCCATCAGACACGTAGCTAGGATTTAGTTTCGGGGAGGAGGGGGCTTGCGGGGTCCCTCTGCTACGAGGTCTGGGGGGTATGCCCTCCCCCCCCCCGACCCCCCGGTATTGCCTAATACGTATCGACTGATCTGCCATTTAAACCTTTGGAAAAGGGTCGATAAACAGGGTGCTCGCACCGAACACCTCAACAATTGATTCTTTACTGCATCTTCAAATAGGAAGATATTGACAATCGATCATTCACGCCTCGCCAGTGATTTACTAGTGCGTCTTGTCACACACTTCAGTCGACGGAGTGCGCATGCGCAACCGCAAGCTCGGAACAGGAACTATTGGGAGCAGAACTGCACGAGCTATTGGCCAATACGGCGGTCCGGTGTCCACCTTTGCTGGGAGAGTACCAAGTTCAGTGGAACAAGCGATAATGCAAGACGCCGTGCCGGTTGTTCCGCGTTGGTCCAGTGCCTCAGCTGCTGCGACAAGAGAGCAGTGGCGTGGCGTGCTTTGCGATACATCGATTGACCTGCCATTTAAAATTATGGAAAAAGATCGATAGACAGGGTATCCGCAAGGAACACCTTACATATCGATTCTTTATCACAACTTCAAATGGGGAAATATCGATAATCGATCATTCACGCTTCGCCACTGCAAGAAAGATTGCCTCTAAATATACTGTCAAAGTAACTACTTGAGTACTGAGGACTTGCTCATGGACGACCTGAAACCAATCGATGCCTTTTCACATTTCAGCCCTCTCCTATGTATACACTGGGGAAAAAAAAAACAAAAAAAAAAACACATTGGATCTAGAGTCCAGACTCTTGAAAACATTGACAAGAAAAAGTACTCTTGATTCAATCGGATTTTTGCTTGAATCAAAACGAAATCCGCTTAAATTAAGAGGCTTGGTTCTCGATTTAAGTTAGATTCTGATTGAATCAAGAGTACTTTTTCTTGTCGATGTTTTTATGAGTCTGGACTCTAGATCCAATGTGTTTTTTTCCCAGTGTATGGGTGTAAGAGAGAACTTTTTCGTTACCGAATACGAGAACTTTGCAGCGAACAACGAAGCTCTCGCGTGCGTGAGGGTTTTAAATTTTCAGTACTTTTTCTGAAGTAATATTTCGCGAGAAACACGATGATGCAAATGGTTTTTTCTGAAATCAACTCCAAAGTTCAAAAAAGGTTTCAAAGATAAGGCCAAATTGGAGGGGATACCCCACGCTCCCCTGAGAGTCCGTCTCTACACCAACACAAACTCTTTATTCGAATACATTAAAAATCAAACATTCAAAACACACAAATTCAAAATAACAAAAAACACATAAATAAAATAACATAAAATAATGTTAAAATTCATCTTCAGTGAGAAAATACATTAGCAGGGTTGCCACTTTGTTGAGGGGACACCAAAACAGAAAACACGGCAACCCTGCTGATGTCTTTGCTCCCTATCTTAGCATAGAGACTTTGTATTGATACGGAGATGGACACTCAGGGTAGCGTGGGATATCCCCTCCGTTGCGGCCTCAACTTTAAGAGCATTTTCGAGCTTTGGAGTTGATTTTCGAGAAAACCCAGTGACACCGTCGTGTTTCTCGCGCGAAATTTCACACAGGAGCCACGTAGTGAATATGTCATCAAAAGAAAACTTTTTTTTTTGGAAGTTTTGTGGAATCTATTCCTTTGTTCAAATTTTTTAGGAATCTACAGCCATAAAAGAAAACTTAATAAAGCTAGAAAGATTCGGCATAACTTGCCAACCAATCAGAGAGGAGCATATGTATAGGCAGATCTAGGAGAGCCGTGGGGGGGGGGGGTGCACGCTCTCCGCCCGTTCGCCCGAAAACAAGGAGGAAGAAAAAGGGACTCTTAGATTTGATATTTATTCATGACGAAAGTGACTCAAGTTGCATACCGAATGACTTAAAATTTGGACAATTTTCGAAGGGGGAGAGCCCCCCCGGACTCCCTTATGTCCAACCCCCCTACCGTTCAAAGTGTCTTCGGGCTGATCGTTGAAATTGATAGACAGCGCTATAGACAAATAAGACATAGGAAGTATAAAGCGATCCTATTGGTTGAAATGGGTGGTTCTTACACAATGATGGACTAACAGTAGGGTCTCTCGTGGGTTGCCGTTAGTTAGTCTATTAACTACCTCCTTTGTCCATTGCAACCACCCGCATCCTCCAATGAAATTCCTCCATATCCCTTTTGTCTCCTTTGTCTATAGCTTTGTCTATCAATTTCAACAATCAGCCCGCTGGATCCGCCCGCAGGCACATTTTTTTGCAATACACGGATTTGGATGTAGGTACTCTGGATGAAATAATGTAGGTTTTCGCTTCTCCTTATCACGGAATGAGATTCAAACGCTTCCCATTGCAAAACCCGAGGGAAACAGACATCGAGGCAGGCGGCAAGCCCTCCTCCTCCTTCCTAGTCTCACACCACCGTAACTCGGACCGAAGGCGGGCGGTAACCGCGGTAATAGCGAGCGGTAACCGGCCTGTAACTCGGTAACCAAGCGTCATAAATTAGTAGGAAGTTGCGTCGCGCGACTCGAAGGCGCCGTTGCCAAAACAACGCGGTAAAACCGACGCGCGCGCCCGACCGCCGCGTTAGATCTAGCGACTCCGACAACGAGGCGAAGACATCTCGCTGGCGAGGTTGCCATGTTGCTCTCATTGGTGCGTCTTCGTTGGTGTGAAATTAATGGATTTTTCGCACCAAGTGCCGTCATCTTCGAGGCCTTGACTTGGTCACTTGCGCCGGATTCCGGAGAAGTTCGCCGATCGCTCGGCGCGCCCCTCTTAGACGCGGCACGCTTGTGAACTTTCGGGAACGGTCCCGATGTATCAACGGGAATTAGATGCGCTCGAATAATTACGTCCCATCGTCCATGAGTGATGTAACTTTCAATAAAAGTTCCAAGTTTTTTAAATCAATGAATCACCAATGGAGATGTTGCATGTGTGAGGAATTTGCGATTTGACTGTTGATTCTTATGTAAAAGTTCGCGAGAAACACGATGGTGCCACTGGTTTTCTTTGAAATCAACTTCCAAGCTCAAAAAAAGCTCTCAAGTTGAGGCCAAAATGGAGGGGATATCCCACGCTATCCTGAGAGTCCAACATCAAGACAAACTCTCCATGCAAAGATAGGGAGCACATACATTAGCAGTGATGCCGTGTTTTCAGTTCTAGAGTCTCCAAATAAAGTGGCAACCCTGCTAATGTATTTGCTCCCTATCTTTGCATGGAGAGTTGGTTTTGATGTAGAGGTGGACTCTCAAAGTAGGGTGGGATATCCCCTCCAATTTGGGCTTTTTGAGAGCTTTTTTTGAACTTGGGAGATGATTTCAGAGACATTAGTGGCACCATCGTGTTTCTCGCGAACTTTTATATAAGAATCAACGGTCAAATAGCAAATTCCTCACACATGCAACATCTCCATTGTCTGAATTGATTTCCTGCACACGGAGAAAAAATCTTCGTGCGTGGGACCCAAAGTTGAGGAAATATGGATCTCTCAAGTTTTTGGATCACGTATCTAAAAACTAGAGGTCCAGCTGCCGAAGTTCGGGTCACACATCTGAAGTACTTCGATGTGTACCGAAGGGTTCGGGTCACACATCTGAAGTAATCCGGTACATACCGAAGTGCCTCGATGTCTGACCCGAACTTCGGCAGCTCTACCTCAAGTTTTCGGATGCGTGATCAGAAAACTTCAGAGGTCCATATCGCCTCAACCTCGGGTCCCATGCACAAAGTTTTTTTCTCCGTGTAGTATTTCGAATTTAAGGTGATTCGTCAAGGTTTCTGACGTGGTCGAATCGGCAAACGATATATCGTGTCGATTATGTCAAAAATTGCTGCAGATTTTGAATTTTTAGCCGATAATGGGCTATAGCCCCTTAGCATGAGCCTAAAGAATCATTCTAAATAAAAAAAAAATGGCAGAATTCAGAGAACTGAAAGCAGAATGCTGTTTGGAAAAAAAACCTCTCATTCTCGACGAATCAACTTAGGCACGCAACGGAATGCTTTAGTGTGTAGAGTGTCTATACCTCTGCTTGTCAAGGGGTATTTGTGAAATGTTAATTAAAGGTAGTTTTCCGTTCTCATTTTTCCGAGAAAATCAATTTTTCTCGACCTTTTGTCTTTCATTTTGAAATTAAAAACGAAAGCCTCCTTCATAGTCGTGTAAAATAGAATTCTGGTATTAATTTTACAAAGCTGGAAGTCTCCGGCTTAAATAAAGCTCAATATGCTGCGGCCGCCATGAAAAGGAAAGCATTACAATCACTGATTATTTAAAGGGGCTTGATTTTGATAAATATCTAATTGGTCATCGAAAATACACGTATCGTCTGGAAAATTATCACAGTTGAGCTTAGCAAAAACGTCTACGATGCACAGTTCTTTTGAACTTCAGACAAATTCAATGATCCAAAGTTATAATTCATCATCCAAGTTTAGAATCCAACAGTCATACATGTAGACTTTCCTTACGCACATGCGATGACAAACGTGTCGTACTTAAATATCTCACTCATGAGCTAAATTTCGTGAATACTTAGTGTGTTCACGGTGTTTTACGTGAATTTTTGAGGAATTTTCTCGTGATGTTTGGTTTCAAACCCTATTTGTCATCTCGTGGTCCATTCTGAATCTGCATCTTAAGCGTAATTTTTCTCTCTAGGTATTATAAATTCTTACTAGTAAGTTCACTTTTCATCGTTTTCCAGACAAAGGGGCGTGACCATATCGCAAAATTGCAAAATTTACAGCAATTTAAAGTTTTGCAAGAATGATGATTTTTGCGGACATGCAAGCTATCTAAAATGCTGGTGTTTTTCCGCGCGCTCAGAGAGAAAACTAGTGAAATTTTTAGTCAGAAACGCCACGGCGCACATTTGGACCAAGTCAATAGGAAAATTCGGACAAAATCTGGAAAATTTGAGAGCTTATATTTTCAAAAATATGAAAAAAGAACTGTTCAAGAAAGGTTACATTGGTTTTTTTGTGAAATTTCTTTGCAGAAATACCCCTTGGAATTGAATTCATGACGAAATAAACATAAAAATTTGAAATTTTACCCAACAATTTCATGTCCGACCTCTTCTTTTAGCTCGTTCCACTGTGTGGCGTGGCGTTCTTTGCGATATATTGAATGATCTGCCATTAAAACCTATGTAAAAGGATCGATGAACAGGGTGTCCGCAACGAGCACTTTAATAATCGATTCATTACCATATAGCTTCAAATGGGAAAATATCGATAATCGATTATTCACGCCTCGCCATTGGTTGAAATGTAGTTTAACGTTCTTACAACCGGGATAGGACTATTTAAACGCACAACTTGACCGCGAGTAATCTAAGTGTGCTCTTTGAGACCGGTAGTGACGAGCATATCTCAAAATGCAATATCACGCTGAAGACAGCTAGAAATCATCGCAATTTTGAATATTTTTCCCTGTAGAAATAAACTCATCCCGTAATGGGCGCAGTGGCGTGGGGTGCTTTGCGATTTATCGATTGTTCTGCCATTTAAACCTATGGAAAAGGATCGATAAACGGGGTGTTCGCAGCGATATAATCGATAACCTTAATAATCGATTCTTTACCATACGTTGAAATGGTAAAACAATCGATACATCGCAATTCACGCCACGCCACTGAAACTCATCCCGTAATGGGCGGATGATCCATCAGCAACTAATAACAGCTATTTGGCGTGTTGTGTCATGCAATTTGCAAAAGCTCCACTTTTCCGCGAGAAATTTGAATGCGAATCCGCCCTGTTGGTTTTCGGCAGCGGGGGCAATTATGCGGTTTGCGATT
This sequence comes from Bemisia tabaci, assembly GCF_001854935.1. Classification (NCBI taxonomy): domain Eukaryota; kingdom Metazoa; phylum Arthropoda; class Insecta; order Hemiptera; family Aleyrodidae; genus Bemisia; species Bemisia tabaci. The sequence goes on along the minus strand of NW_017547330.1, from coordinate 1,264,690 downwards.
CCAACAGAATTACGTTACATAAGCGGTATTACCCGAATCTGCCCGAAAGAATTTAATCATATTAGCGATGTTCATTGTAATCTGTGTTGCTCAAATCTCTTCCGCATCGCCGGCGAAACCGAAGAATGCAAATATGACAGAACTTGACGCATTTACTCTTCAAATAAACGCTCCTCTTATTTTGAGTCCTTACGCACGGACTACTTTGCATGAAAATTCAATTGTTGCGGTGAAGAGGAGACTTGGGTTTTGGAATTATGGACACTTTTAGTGTGACGTCAAGAGGCTACGATGAGTAACTTCAACAGATTTAGATGCAGGACCTTCTACTTACATTACACTGAAAAAAAAGTTCGGTAAATCCGAACTATTCGGGATGACATGGAACCAGGCTTTTTTCGATACACATGCACAACCGAATTATCGACGGTGAAACTACCAAACCACGTATCTCGTTTGCGGTGTTTAAAAATCTACGCTCACATTTTATTTTTTTGAAGTAGACCAAATCAATATCATTCCTTGAAATTTTCACGGAATTTTCTCCGCACAAAGAGGAAAAATCACAGAAATTTTCAAGACTGGATGTTAAGTAGTTTTTCATTAAAAAAATGAAGTATGACAGGAAGTCTGCGACGTCGCAAACCGAGATACGTGGTTTGATAGTTTCACCGTCGTTATTCGATCTATTCAACCAAACTGTTCGATTTGTGCGACCGCACTATGACAAATTCTTATAGTTCGGTTCAGCAGACCGGACAGTTTCGTTAAGCAGACCGAATAATGGACTACTAGACAAGGTACAAATTTCAGAATTCTGATACATGTTTCTTCGTCAACATTTCACGTAAAACACGATGCGCACAACAAAAATTACCGAAATCAACTCCTTACAAAGATATTTAATGATTCTTGATGCCTGAATTCAAACCATCCTACATCGCGTGCTAAACATTATCATGACAGTCTCTGCAATATAAAAATCTGGCAACCTCAATCTTGACGCTTTGGCTCAGCTATAGTAAATTGCTTAGAGTTTGAACAACAAATGGTAGGAAATGAACATTGCTCAATTGAGAAGCTTGCTGAAACCATTGTAGTGCGCGATTTGACTCACGTAGAGCTTTGAGTTTCTTGTGAGCGGGCAGTTCAAATTCCTCGTAACCAATGTGAAATGAAAACGTTAATATCTTCGTTAGGAGTTGGTTTCAGTAATTTTTGTTGCGCGAATCGTGTTCTACGTGAAATTTTAGTTAAGAAATATGTATCAGAATGCTGAAATTCGTACCTTGTCTATTGGTCCATTCGGTTGTGTGTACCGAACAAAACCTGATTCCATATCATCCTATCTATCTTCTCCTGACTTTAAACTTTTCCCATTCAGCCAATTTTTTTTAATTTTCTGTCGTTTTTGGAAGCAAATAATGACATCTACCTTTATTATTTCACTTTTGACGACCTATTTGCCCAACTTTGTCAGAAATAATTTATAAGCTCTGGCAAATTCTCAGGTTTAAAAAGTTTTATCTGATTCACTATGCCTACCCTCCTTTTCTTCTTTATTTCGTAACATTTTATCGGTCATGTACACACACGAAAAATACAGCTTTTAACAGTTCCTTCTCGGCTCAGTTTTCCGACGGGATCGGGGGCTACACTGCCTTGCTAACAATAAACGCCGTATGAGCCTTCAGACGTTGCCAAATTTCCTTCTATAAAATGTTCATGTCTGAGGAAAGTTACGAATATTTTTCTTCCAATTTTTCAGATACCTTTCATAGCAACTTCCCCAAAATGTCCTGAAAATTTCAAGGGAAAATATTCACATAACTTTCCTCAGACAACAACCTTTCATAGAAGGAAATTTGGCAACTCTCGAATGTTCATACGGTGTTCTTCCTTAGTACGGCAGTTTTGGATGTCTTCGAGTTCGGTGCGTGGTGCTGGTGGTGAGGGACTTTTGCAGTGGCGTGGCGTGCTTTGCGATACATCGATTGATCTGCCATTTAAACCTATGGAAAAGGATCGATAAACAGGGTGTCCTCAGCGAACACCTTAATAATCGATTCTTTACCATAGGTTTAAACGGCGGAGCAATCGATACATCGCAATTCAGGCACGGCGACACACTAAAGGAGGAGGAAAAGCGGAAATGGAGGTGACTGCGAAGAAGGAAGCCGAGAGAAAATGCCAAGAGTTCTATTTCCGGTTCAACCGGAAGCCGAAGAAAACATCAGCGCACCCGTCCCCGCCCTCGACAGCATTCCAGACTTCCCGAAAGACGTAACCGGAAGTTGAGATGGAGTAAAGCCCGAACAAGGATTCGGTGAGCTTTTCTAGTTTTTTGAATCGAATTTCACTTGCCCACTCTGGATGAAAATGATCTGAGCTTTCGATTGACGATATCGCAACCTAGAATTGGACGTATTTCTACCAAACAGACCTATGTGCAAGTGAGAAATATGGGGTGTGCTCTAGAAAGCTGCATAAGGAGCAATGTAAAAGTGTGCAAGATTCCTTTCGAAGAATTGGAAAAGCGGGATATTACATTCTATCAAACAGACCTACGTGCCAACTGAATGCGGAACTCATGAGCCGCAAGGATGGGACGAGAGCGTTGTGGACAGGGCTCATGAGTTTTAACTCATGAGCTGCTTTAGCAGCCCACGAGCCACAACGACGACGGTTTCTTCGCCGCTGACGTCACTGGCGCTTCATTATTATCATTCACTCTTACGGCCAGAGAAGCAACGAGCACACCCCATATTTCTCACTAACTCATAGGTCTGTTTGATAGAAATACGTCCAATTAATAGCGAACTATCTTGTGATCAGAAGATATTGGGTCTGGACGTGTCGCAAATAGTTTAAAAAGTAACTTGATAATGCAATTAATGAATTTGAAATTGAAGAAAACTTATTGTCATTTGATAATGTTCAATGCGAATGAACATGGCCACAATACTGCAGGCAACTATTACTGCTCCTAAGGCGTTTAAATTGCCTACTTTAGTATTGAAGGCGAGCTGGTCTGAATGCTAATGAATGCTGAATGCTGCGCCTAATGGTACAACCCCTTACTTAAAGTTGGCGTCAGTTATCGTCGAAAATATCGGCAATATCAACAATATCGAAAAAATCGAAAATTCATCACTTCTACCTTCTCACCCCCACTCTCAATCCACATGTAACCAAAACTACCAAAAGGGTTCGAAAAAAGTTGTATGTATCTTCCAGGGTCGAAATGAGTCGTACCCGACACGAAAAGACAACCGCGGGATTTTTCCGACTTCCGATTTTCCGCGGGCTGCTCCCCCTCCCACTTTCCCGGCTTTCCCGACTGAAATTTCCGGGAAGTTCGACCGTTGTCGTCGGTCTTGAATTATTCGTTTCCTTCGACTCGTGTCCCGTCTCCTGCGCCCTGAAAATCCCTGCTCGGCGAGGGAAACCGGAAATGGGACTAACCGGAAGTCGACGCGGATCCGAGGATGCTGCCAGACAGCGTTGCCATTTTGCGGGGAAATTCTGAAATTCGCCCGTCTAATCGCACGGAAAACGGGGATCAAGTTTTAGAAAGTAGCGTTGTCTTCGCGACCGCGACCCTTCGTGATCTTTACTCTGGAAAAAAGTTGGTATTGTCTTTTACTTGTTCGCGGTGTCGGTCCTCTATTTCCTTCAAGATTTACTGTCTTTTTACATTTAAATCCCCGATATAAATGATTTGGACCGAGCTCATCAGAAAGGAGCCAATACTCAGTGGCGTGGCGCGCTTTGCGATAAATCGATTGATTTGCCATTTAAACCTATGGAAAAGGATCGATATATAGGGTGTTCGCAGCGGACACCCTCATAATCGAGTCTTTACCATAGCGTCAAAAGGGGGAATATCGATAATCGATCATTCACGCCTCGCCACTGAACCACACTGGAAAAAAAACACATTGGATGTAGAGTCCAGACTCTTGAAACATTGACAAGAAAAAATACCTTAGATTCAATCGGATTTTTGCTTGAAACAAAACGAAATCCGGTTAAATTAAGTGGCTTGCTTCTTGATTTAAGCTAGATTCTGATTGAATCAAGAGTACTTTTTCTTGTCGATATTTTTAAGAGTCTGGACTCTAGATCCGATGTGGTTTTTTCCCAGTGCAACTCACATGAAGTTGAAACTGAGAGAAAGAGGTTTGAAATTTTATTCCTCCATAAGACTCAATGTAGAAAGTAAAATTTCACCCCACTTTTCACAAAATAATATTTTTTTTCCAACTTTGAACTTTTGGCAGAAGAAAATATACAAGTAGAGAAACTCAAAAACATTCTTAACTCAATTTTTTCGAAAATATGGGTCGGTTCCTTTCTGATGAACTCGGTCTATTTTAAGGAACGATTTTAGTTAGTCTTTCAGGCTTCACTCTATGCAAAAAGCTCAAAGGGTGTTCCATCTATTAATGCTTGATATCATCGAAAGTTGTCAGCATCCATTGGCCGCCCGGAAATTTCCTTGTCGAACCTATAATTTGAATCGGAGAATGTCAAAAAATTTGTTGCATTGACATTTCATTATATACATTGAATCTGGAATTGACCAATCGATGCGGCTAAAGTGCAAAATCACGTATATCCATTACGGTGCTTCAAAATTTCTGCTCCTATTTTATTTTTCCGGACTTTAATTGTATCCCAGTATGTGGCGAGGCGTGAATGATCGATCATCGATTTTTCCCCATGTGAAGCTGTGGTAAAGAACCGATTATCAAGGTGTTCGTTTCGAACACCCTGCTTATCGATCCTTATCCATAGGTTTAAATGGCAGATATCGCAAAGCACGCCACGCCAATGTTGTGCCCGCCCTGAACTCCCTTAATTTTTTTTTTTTTTAAATAAATAAAAATGATCTTATGCCGCTCCTTTGGATGACGTCACGCATTAGAGGCTAAGAACCTCGTGACCCATGTCACGGAGCAATAATTGTTCCAGCTAACTCTCTCCGACCGCAGCCCGCCAAAAAAGCAGGCAAATACAAGAAGAAACTGGACCTCCATCGATGCCAGATTCGACTGAAATTTTATCTTATTCACCATTACTTAATTACTATTTACTTAATTTCTATTTTTAATTTTTTGAAATTTTCGAGCTGAATCTCGAAATTTTTAAAGCTCCCACAAAATGTGACCCGAAATTTCATTAAAAGATCATGTGTGACAATGCCTAGCGTCTCATTTTTTCTAGTTGTCCATATGAAGGATATTATTGAGAAAGTAAAATTTTAACTCTTAAATCGCGTATTGCGAGTGAGTTTAAAGTGATAAAAAATTGTAATTTGTTATTCCATAACACACTTTTGTTGATAATCGTTCTTTATTATGGAATATGGTTTATTATTATTATAAATTCATATTGAAGAATTTTCAACCACAACAGCGCATGACGATGTAACAAAGTACAGTTTTAAGGAAAGTCGGCGGTCCCAATCTTCAGTACTGATGCTAAGGACACTTTTCTCAGGTTCTTATTGAAAACTTTTCAAATTTTTTTTTTTGTTTGATTCTTTGGATTTTTTTTTTCAAGATTTAGATATGAGGATTTGGAGAAATCTTAATTTTTTTTTAAAAGAAAAAATAATAATAATAAAAATAAAAAATTAGCAAATGAGCAAATATTCAAAATCCATTTTTTTCCTATTGAAAAATAACGAAAACAAATTCTCTCATCTGTAGTTAGAGAATAAAGTAGGGAATAAAAAACAAACAAAAAAGTTTTTCAAATCCACCCACTAGATCTTGAGAAAAGTGTACCTTAAGGTCAAAAAACGTTGTATTGAGAAAAATTTGTTTAAAGTCTAGAGCGCACATGAGGGTTGAATCATACCTCTTGTCACAAAGCGTTGCATAACTTATTCAATAATAATCAGATTTTAAAAATATTGGTCTAAAAATGCGGCTGCATGAGGATATGCAAACATCGATCAGTAATAAAACTGAAAAAAAAAAAATAAAAAAAAAAAAATAATAATAATAACTGCCGACTCCCGTTTAGCTTTCATATTTAAACGATGTATTTTCGAAATTTGACAAGAAGGAAGAGAGGCACGAAGGGTGTGGCAGGCATAGCAGCAATGCAAGACGACGTATGTTTTGCATGATAAAACGACTCCTTTCAAAAGTTTAGCCGCTTTTCTTTCTCTCTCCCGTGTCTCTTCCTCTTTCTTCCAAGTCTTTTTCCTGTGTGGATGGCTTCAGAAAATCGTGAAGATATGTCACTCAACCATGCCAGAGCAGTCGTCTACGTATTTGTATTCCTTCGAATGCCCTCTGTAACCTCTCTCCCTGTTAACACTGCCCCTGCACCCCCACCCATCACCTATGGCTTTCATATCAGGCTGATTGAATTGCTGAGAAATATGATAAATATCCATCACTAACAGAACAAAATAATGATAATAATAATGACGATAACCAGTGTTTGAAACTCACAGGCACCAGCGCGCCAAATGCGCCTAAAAAATCGGCCATGGCGCCTAAAAAATGAAGGCCCTGCGCAAACGTGGCCCCTAAAAACTGGATGTTTAAAAAATTCATATCGGGAACTGCGAACATCGGTTTACATCGAACTTCGAACTTTCTCGGTTGAGACACGTGAGGTCTTCGGTTTTGGGGACCTACTTTCGCTTATCTGAACCGAAAAAATGTGTTTTTCAATCGGACTGGCTCGCATCTGAGGGCGTAGACCCTTGGCTGGGTAAAGGAGCGTAATGTGATATTTCCTGATGGGGCATCTCCTTCGTGGAGAGGGGTTCCGAAAATTTTGGCAAAGCAACACAAATTTACGCTATTTTCATGGTTCAAAGTTTATTTATCGTACAGAGTAAAAATTGTAAAATTGAACGTGTTGAAGTGACCGACAGTTCTAAAATTAAAGAAAACAAAAAATTAAAGCCACTAGACGCATCCAACCACCATTATTTCCAACAAAAAAAAGCCAGTGCTGCGGTTTTCACGAGCTTAAGACGTGGGTCTAAAAATCCATCCTAAAAAAGAATCAGGCAAGAACCTGAAAAAAGAAGAAAGGACGAGTATCAACACAGCCGACGACAAGAAAGACGTATTCGGGCCTCTTTTTAAACTTTTCTCTCGAATCTGAGCGACATCTCATTGACAGCATATAGGAGAGCATTGAGAACTCACGCTTCGCGTCATCGCGCCTTCAATTTTTCAGATGCAGCACGGACGTCCATCAAGTACGAATAGTTGTATCTCTGCGCCGTCGTTAACGCGCATATCCTTTCCCTCCCTCTATTTCCATATTGTATTTGTTTGCGTTTGTCTTATTCGTAATGGTGCTTCAAGCACTGCGTGAATAACACAGCCGAAGGTAGGAGAAATGTGTTCGGGCCTCTTTTTTAACTTTTCTCCCGATCTGAGCGACACCTCATTGACAGCATGTAGCAGAGTATTGAGAACTCACGCTTCGCGTCATCGCGCCTTCAATTTTTCAGATGCAGCACGGACGTCCATCAAGTACGAATAGTTGTATCTCTGCGCCGTCGTTAACGCGCATCCTTTCCCTCGCTTTATTTCCATGTTGTGTTTGTTTCCGATTGTCTTATTTGTAATGTTGCTTTAAACGAGAGCAGAGCATTGCGAGTTCACGACTCACGGCATCGCGTCTTACATTTTTCATATGCAATTGGACATCCATCTTGCGCGAATAGTTGTATCGCGTTTACACTTTATATGTCTCTTACTATTGAATTTCGAGATAAATTAAGGTTAAGTTTGCCCGAGCTGTGCTATGGCGTGTCCAAATCAATAGTCATTTGAAAAGGAGGAAATATGTTTAAAGGTCTCTTAAGAGGTCTATAAAGGATGCGTATGTCTAAAAATCGAACCGACCATCGTTTCTAAGGCAGTTACACATAGCGAATGAAGGAGGGGGATGATAAAGCGCCTGTATGTCAAAAAGAGGGTGAAAATTTCACAGAAAATTGTTTACGCTTCAGAAAGTAGTTCTTGGACCTCTGTTTGCCACTATCATGCGTTAAAGCACCTTTCTTTACTCCAAACTCTCTCTTCATCCGATCATTTAAGACATTTTTCTCACATATTCTCGGTTGTAATTTTTTTCTTCTTCTTATTTTGCTATCTGTAAGAGGGGCGCGTTTTCGGCGCGCAAAGGGGGCGTATCTGCCAATGGCAGATTGGCCTTATGGCCAGTCCGACCCTGTTTTCAATGTAAACCTAACTTTTTTTCTCCGTTATGAAATACCAAAGTAGACAAGATGTTCCAGGGTTAAACGACTAGACTGCAAAAGCGTGTTCTAGGTCAAAATAATACTTTTTTCCATTATGAAACCCTTTTTACTATGAGTGCCTTCAGCTGGAGCAACGGTCCTCCCAAATTTTTGCGAAAATAATATTTTCTCTTGAATTTTACAAAATCCTTGGACACATTCATGAAAACGGCTGCTTCCCCGTGTATTTAGCGATGTTTACCATGGCCTCAAAAATATCAAATATCTCACGTAAAAATGAATATAACCGAAAGGATGTATGCAATTAATACGCAGATCGTGATTTAATTCATTATCACGTACTTCCTTTCCGCACTATTATGCTCTACTTTACGTTCAGAATACAAGAGATTTTTCGTTGAAATCTCAGTATTTGATTTTTACGCACCTCAACCATTTACCAATGAAATTTTTGCATCTATCGAAAGAGGCTTCATTCTGGTAGACGGTTACACCTGCATTATATTTAGAGCTTCAAAGATCATATTAAATGGTGGAAAAACTTTCACCAAGATAAATCCAGCTTGATGAGCCTGCACTTTTTTCTTCCATTTGTCAGCCAAACTAATTTACCTGCGATATTATTTATTTTTTGCTCTCATCTCTTGTCACCCCATGCACGTCAGAAATTGTCTGCGTTGCGTTCGTATTATCCGTCGAACTTATTAAAGAAAAAATAATTTGTAGAAATAATTATTTACAGCATATTGTTTCAGCTTCTCAGAAAGCTTTTTTTGCATGTCCATCAATTTGCGCGCGATACTATTTCTTTTCGTCCGATAGGTGCATTTCAGAATCTGGCTTGCATGCAAACTTTTGAACGCAAGGTGGGGTAAATTAGACGCAGAAAAAATTGTATATTATACAAATCGAGATCCATTAAACATGTAAGAAGAAAAATCCCCATAACGCTAAAAGTAAGTTGAGGATAGCCGATGAATAGGTAGCAATTTGATGAAAGTACCCACATTTGTTCTCAAAATACAATGTAATGGAGGTAAACCCCACACTATAATTGGTACCATTGGTTTTCCTATGTAGGTATGTGCTTTTATGGGCGAGCCAGCAATAGTGGTTCCTTATTGCAAAATGTAATACCTGCAAATGTAGGAACCTCTCACATTGCGGAGCCAAGATAGACATTTTTTATACCTGGAGGCCATCGTGTCAGGAACTCTATGGATGCAATTATTTACTTTTCCAAACGATCCTCAGGTAAAATCGGCAACTTTGACTGTCGGCGAATTTGCATAAACTATTTTAATTTATGCCCACACGAGCAGACAAAAGAGGCTATGCCCGATTCCGGATCAACGTTGCCTGGTCTTACTGTGGAACGTGCAATTTCGGGGACAGTTATCACCGGATTCGACTGATCTGGCAGCACTGCTGGATTCCACCTCCATTGATCACTGATTCACTGATTCTTCACTCCCAGAGCGCCTGTCGTCTTCTGCAGCCACACACACACGAACATACACACACATACTGCCGCACTCTGTCGGTACGTGTACCACACTCTCCATTGGCTGGACGAAATTGATAAATAACTTCAAGGTCAAAGTATAATGGCTTTGATCACGCTTTGCCATCGCGTCTATATCTTGCGCCTGCCGGAGCTGACCGGAGCTGCGCTTTTTGGTATGCTGTGATTTACCGGGGGGAGGGGGGGGGCATGATATTCCCAAAATTTCCCTTCAATTTTGTTTTTCTTTTAGGGATCCAAATGTATATTTAAAAGATGGTAAAATAGTGGTGAGTCATGTAACACTATTTTTGGAAGACAAGGCCAAAAAGTTCATAAACTTCAATTAGAGTCAAAATTTTGGCTCTAATTGAAATTTTTGGCATTGTTTGCCCCGCACGAAAGTGAGAACCCAACTGCAACGACAATTCGTCGCTTGGCTGACATAAGGGCGTAAATACACATTAAGATGAGCCCGGAATAGCATTGAATTGTATGGAGAACAGGGCTCATTGCAGAGTGTAATTACGTCTTTATGTCAGGCAGGCGACGAATTATCTATTCAAGAATTTGTGTTTCATTTTTTCGGAACGGAAATCAGGCAATATGAAATGAAGTTATGGCAATCCTTGATAAATCCGTCCAAGTAGTCACCACATAGCAATGCCCAGCACCACTTGCAACCATCAAAGTTGAATAAACTATAGAAAAATGGAGTAAGAAAAATCTTCGATTTTCCTTACTTGGAATCTGCTGTGAGAATCAAAACCGCATACTTCCGATGGAAATCTGGCGAACATAGGCGGTTTTTGCAAAGCGCGGACGGTAGAAACACCCACACAAGCCGTGTAGAGACACACATGGTCGCCTACCTGACATAATGGCGTAACTGTCCTACGCAATGAACCCTGTCTTGCATACGTTTCAATGCTTTTCCGGGCTCATCTCAGTGTGTAGTTACGCCCTTATGTCAGCGAAGCGACGAAATGGTCGTGTGGGGAAAGCAAGGAGTCAAGGACTGAGTAATCTGCGGAAAAATGCTCGTGTCTTCGTTCCGCCGTGCTAAGGAAGAACGCCGTATGAGCCTTCAGACGTTGCCAAGTTTCCTCCAATAAAAATCGAAATTACTGGGAAGATTGCGAATATTATTTTCTCAAATTTTCGGACAATTTTTTGCACAATTCAATCTAAAATATCTGAAAATTTCAAGAAAAATATGCATACACTTTGCCAAAACTAAAGGTTGTATCAAGCGCAATGTGGCAACTCCCGAATGTACATACGGCGTTCTTCCTGAGCACGACAGCGTTCATCGTCTACATTAGTGAGATATTTTCCGACTTCCTCTACGCAGTTGTTAGTCCGTGGAAAAAAAGTTAAATCTCGATTTATTTCGCCCTGGCTGTCATTTTCCAGCTGCGTTTTATCTGATTTATCGTCGTCTCCCGGACGAAGGAACGTAACTCCATCCCAAGGTTGTCAAATTGACTAAAACAATTGACGTATTTTACAAAAATGTACTGGTGCAATTTTGATCCGAATTTGTCTGATTTTCGCATAGAATGTCAAGAACGATCGGTGAAATTTTCAAGTAGAAATGCCCGAGATTCTCTTGATTAATACACAATTTGCGAGGAGGAATTTGGCAACATTGTAATGGAGTTACGTTCTTTCGTGAGGGAAACGACGTTATGAGACGGTGGCGTGGCGTGCTTTGCGATTTATCGATTGATCTGCCATTTAAACCTATGGAGAAGAGTCGATTACAGGGTGTTCGCAACGAACACCTTAATTATCGATTTTTTACCATAGCTGTAAATGGAGAAATCTCGATAATCAATCATCCACGCCTCGCCGCTGTTCTAAGAATACTGAAAACGATTAAGAGATTAAACAATAAGAACCAGTGGCGCAACAGATGCAGCCCTCGCAAGCACTGACCAGTTGTGTTTATTCTAAAAGTAACTTTTACGCACATATGAAACCAAAGGTAAAATACGAGAAGAATCCCTGGAAAGTAGGTATGACAAGGTTAAATGGGAAAAAAACACAGCCAAAAATTTTCGAGCTAATGGAGATGTTGCATGTGTGAGGAATTTGCGATTTGACTGTTGATTCTTATGTAAAAGTTCGCGAGTAACACGATGGTGCCACTGGTTCTCTCTGAAATCAACTCCCAAGCTCAAAAAAACCTCTCAAGTTGAGGCCAAAATGGAGGGGAAATCCCACGCTATCCTGAGAGTCCACCGGTACATCAAGACAAACTCTCCATGCAAAGATAGGGAGCAAATACATTGCAGTGTCCTCAAATAAGGTGGCAGCCCTGTCAATGTATTTGCTCCCTATCTTGCATGGAGAGTTCGTCTTGATGTAGATGTGGACTCTCAGGATAGCGTGGGATATCCCCTCCATTTTGGCCTCAACTAAAGAGCGTTTTTTGAGCTTGGGAGTTGATTTCAGAGAAAACCAGTGGCACCATCGTGTTTCTCGCGAACTTTCACTTAAGAATCAACAGTCAAATCGCAAATTTCTCACACATGCAACATCTCCATTGTACTCAATGGTCGAACGCCAACGATTAGAGCGCGCACCGTGGTGTATGCGTAATGCGTGAAGTATTCCTCCAATCTTGTAGGCGCTTATGTGCGGTCCCATCGACTGCACTGTGGTAGAGCAATGCGCGAAGTATTCTTACGGGTTTGTAGGCGCTGATTCGCGTTTCACGCCGACCGCACTGTATTTGACGCGATTATTTGAACTTGTGTTAGATAATTGCGAATAGTGAGGCTTAAGTCAAATCCGTGCTTTACAAACGAGGGGTCGTAATTTTTGTAATAATTAATCACACTGAAAATTTGAATTTATAAGTTGGCTGCTCTTTTGGGCCCTAGAAGCTTCATAACCTAACCTCTGACTGACTGTCAACCAACTGACTTGTCCATACTCTCCCAACACAGTCACTCTGGTATCTAATATCTACCGCACTGAACTACCATGTTACCGAAGAGAGTAGTAACGCCTAAATTTTTGTAACCACGTTTTCCTCGTAATTTCTTTGATCTAATTAAACAGTCAAATTGCAAATTCCTCACACATGCAACATCTCCATTTTAAACTGGAGCAAAAGCTAAAAGTCGGAAATCAAAACAAGAAAAACCGCGGGACTCTAGTTCTGAGTTGTCTTTCCCGCGACGTGGAGGCAAAATAAATTTGTTGTTACTTTTTACGTTTTCACCCCTTTCATAATTCACTTTGGTACATAAAAATCATCATGCCGAATCGGATTTCGGGAAGTAGTCGAGTCTCAACCACTCTCGGGTGCCTAGGGTAGGTACACCTGCTCAGAGCACCCTAATTACTTTTAAAGATGAACAGCGAAATACGTGGGATCGCTCGATGATGTGCGTAAAATGGACGCGACCCAGTGAGAGAGCGTGGTGGTCGACGGAGAAAAAAGTGAGATACACGGATATGGAAAGATAAATTAATAGGGGATTACAACAGGATGAAAAGATGCAATTTTTAACCGAATTCGTTCCGTCTGGGTCAAAATAAACGCCGATTTGGGTCCTGTTCCCGCCCGTTCTCTCACGTCATTTAGTTGCAACGAATTTGGAGACGAATCCGTCGCTACTCTGTCGTAAGGTCGCATCCGCATCTTCGTATGAGCCCCAGGAAGCATGGATTCATATGTAAATCGGGGCTCACTTGGAAGTTAAGTTGCGCCCTTACGTCAGAGGAGCGACAAATTGCGGAAACGTGGGAATGTCGGGTGACCAGTTGATGATAGTTGCAGCAACTCAGGGCGTCGCCTCATCTGCCTCGAAAAACAACGAATTTTAATAGATTCGCATTGAAAATCGTTTATTTTGGTTTCCGATGAGGCATCGATGGTTGTGGTGCTCATCGGCAGGTGCGCATCTTCAAACAGGTAATGTTGTCATCCGCAGGCCCTGTCGCAAACCAGGTTTACAAAAGCCAAGATTTGTGCGTGAGTATATGGGGTGATTCAGGGTTGAGACCGAGGAATGGACCACCAGACAAGGAACGAATTGAAGCATTCTAATAAATGTTTCTTTATAAGAATTGAGACGCTCGTATTACTTATTTTTGAATTGAAGGTGAACTGGTTAGAATGAGGGGGAAACGGTGCACTACTATTGGTAGATGATAATTATTTGATGTAATTTTTAGTGCGAGTGAACGTCGTGGTCGCATTACTGCAAGCAACTATTACTGCTCCTAAGCCGGTCACTTTGCCTACTCTAGTATTGAAGGCGAACCGGTCAGAACTAGCGCGGAACAATGTACTGTAAGTAATTATTATTTCACCAATGAGTATAATTTGTGATACGAATCAACGCGGCCACATTGCAAGCAACTATTTCTGCTCCCAATCTGCTCTTATTGCCTACTTTATTATTGAAGGCGAACTAGTCCAAGCGAGTGGGGCGTTGGACACTGATACATTGTTTATAGCAGTCCAACAATGCAATATTTAATGTTAGTAACGCGGTTACATTGGTGGCTACATGACTGCGCATCAAAGATTTCCGTATTCACCTAATTTATCCAGAAAATTCCAAAATATCACCATTATAATAACGTTGGCTTTTTCACATGGATCGAAATCATCTTTTATAGAATGTGGACAGCCTTGGATCTGAATAGCCATCGATCATGGGAAGACCCAGACACTTCAAAGGGCGGTGTCGGGGGGTCCGGGGGGCTTTCTTAGAAAATTGTCGAAATTTCTAAGCATCTTATATGCAGTTTCAGTCAATTTCGTCATGTATATACATACCAAATACTTATCAACGTCATTCCTCCTTTATTCCTCCGTCCTTTCCTTCTTTCTCTCTTCCCTTTTTTCCCTCCTTTTTTCAGTGAATGCTACCATCACAACGCAATCCCCGTCGTTGAAACACCCTGTACGCAACTATTCAAATTCGGCACCGCTGCTTGGTCCAGGCAATCTATGATCAGTAGCGCAACGGAACAATCGCCCTTCGGACCCTCCCCCGAAACCAAAAGCCCCCGGACCACGACCTGCCCGAATTCAAACGCCAGTCACTTTTGAGTTATGGATCGGCCGCTCTCCCTTTCTCCTCCCTTTCTTCCAGGGCGCGTGAATTATCACCCGGGGCCGTCCCTCCGAGTGCGGCCCTGTTATGACTTTCTTTTGTGACTTTCGAGAGCACCCCGTCCCCGGTCCCCGGACCGTGAGAGTCATCGTCCAACCGTCGAAAAAGCGCGTATCTGCCGCGGCGAGGAATAACCGCGTATGAAAATTTGGACGCTGGCAATTTGTACTTCATAAAAGATTAATTCTCTTGAAAGTGCATGCGCATTTTTTTTACGCAATTTTACCAAGTGTTCAAGGCGAAATTTAGTCTAAAGTCTCCGAAAAATTCGGAGGAAAATATTCAAAAATTCGCTGAAAAATAAACACTTTATCGCGATAAAATTGGCAATGTTCAAATGTTCTTACGGCGTTTTTTCCAGAGCGGCTCATATTTTGTTGGGATTTCTATTCGAAGTGCGCGGTTATATTCGGTCAGAGGCGTAATTCTTGCATTCTACCGTGCCGTGAAGAAACGCCGTGCGAACATTCCTACGTAGCCAAGTTTCCTCCCATAAAACACGAATTTTCTGGAATCCTTGTGAATTTTTCTCTCTGACTCTTTCTGAGCATGTCCTTCTCAGTTTTTTCGTCTGTATTTAAAATTATCAAGGAGAAATAATTATAACTTTCCTCAGCAATAAATCTTTTATTTCGGGAAACTTGGCAACATTCAAATGTACATAGGACGTTTTTCAGTAGCTCGGTAGTGATTCTTGTGTTCGGAGTCCATCATCGACTGCCCGATGAGATTTACACCCCGATTACTTACACTTGCTATTGTATCGGGTGAGGACAATTTTGGGTAAACACTGAGGGAGAAAGGACTCTTAGGGAGGAAGAATAGGTGGTTTCAGGGTGAGGACCGGTTACAAATCGGGGTGTGATTGTACTGGGAACCTGTCTGCGCGTCTCTTAGCGCTGGGGAAATGATTATTGTTGATGTCTCGTAAAAAACGCCAATAAAATTCACAGCAACTATGCGGAACATCGCAAGTGACTCAATTAAGTGAACTACATTTTGCGGCAAGGAACTATAAAACTTCTAGCTCATCCATGCGTGCACATATATGTACATGCGGATACTAATGCAACATGTGTTGTTTCTATAAAATGAGAAACCAATATTTTTGGCACATCCATTAAACCAGATACTTGCAGAAAAAAACCAACGGCAATGTGTTGTTTCTAAAATAAACCGTAGAAATACTCGTTCACTACTGTAAAATTTAGTTTAAAATGATGCGTGATTGGTCCAAAGAGAAGGGACTTGAGTCTTTTAAAAATACTTAAAATGGAGATATTAGCATATCTCATGCACGGAAACCAAAAAAAACTCCACCACCACGACCGAACCTCTGTTTAAATGATACCTACACTAAAGTTTTTCACTATAGTATTGATAAAGGTAATGACAAGGTAACTAAAAAGCCTGACTGTGCCTCAAATGGCATGAATTTCCCATAAAAATACGAATCTTAGTATAGGTATCAAAAATGAACTTGCACTGGGATATGGTTTTTAGGACCAAAAACTGCGATGAGCCGAATTGAAGCTTTTTTGTACATGCATTGCTTATGGGAATGATTTACGGCCCAATAAATATTGTGTGTGTCTCGTAACTGTTTGATACTTTTTGCAAACACTGAAAGAATGTAGAAATGAGATGTATAATTACATGTATTTTTTCTAATTCCACATATGCTCGCAGCCTTGTATGAAAAGTTCACGCGGTCTATCTCTGTTATTCCAGTTTATATTTTGCACACATGTATATAATATGACACATTTATTGCAAGTGACAGAGCTGAAGACTTTCAAAACTGTTCATCAGTAAACATTCCAATAAGGTGAGTGCTGTCATTCCGTATAGAGTGAGTCACAAGTGCCTCCATTCAGGGAGAGTTCTTTAAAAACGTTTTAATTTATTATGTCAGTATGCTAATTCCCTGCATAATCGAATCGAGTTTTTAATATCTCATTTTTCAAACAAGTGCAATAGAGGGGCTTGGAGGACAAGGCGCATAAGTGCAGTTTTTGCTATTTCGAGACATACGTGTTTGAAGTTTCGAAATTACATGCATCCATTCGGCGGAGAGAAAGTTCAAGCTGACTTTTTGATGCTTAAAATTGGAATTTTGGAGCGAATTTTTCACAATATGTGCATTAATGCTAGTTTTACTTGAAATCATTAATATCTCAATTTTTTTCAAAAACTGCATTTAAGCGCCTTGTCCTCCAAGCCCCCCATGGTCGAAACAATAATGCGAAAAATGAGAGGTGAACAGAAATGAAAATACCACGGAATCATGACCCATCAAAATTTTCATTTTTTTTTTTTTTTTATCTTTTTGCCGATTATTTCAGTTACAAATTCATGAGTGCTCATTCATACAGGCAGTCATAATTGTTTACCAGATTCCATTTATAGAACTATTCGTCAATATATGCTCATCATTTACGACATGTGAGTTGCCCTTTTTTAAAATCAGACCCTGCTGCTCTTACAATAGTCATAATGACATTCTGGTACCACCCAAGGAGTATGAATGCAGTCCATTTGTAAAGCTTTCCAAAACCAATTGGTCCGATTAATATGGATCACAAAAAGTTCGGCTTATACGATCGTGCCTTTTTCCAGGTTTTGAAATTGTAAGGGAAACGATTCTTATTCCTTTCTGTTCATGACTTTCCTCAAATATATACTTTATCGGAGAGTTTGGATTCGATCTACTTGAATCGATCAAAAAGCAAAAACGCGGACCGATCGCCGTGATTCGATCGGCACAGATTCGCACGACAACTGTGAATCGATCGAAAAGACCGTGAATCAATCGACAAACCCGTGAATCGACCGACAAAAGCGTGAATCGATTTACACGTATGTGTATCTATCGACAATTGTCGACATCACACTGGAAAAAAAAAACACATTAGATCTAGAGTCCAGACTCTTGAAAACATTGACAAGTAAAAAGACTCTTGATTCAATCAGATTTAAGCTTAAATCAAAAGGAAATCCGCTCAAATTAAGCGGCTTGGTTCTTGATTTAAGCTTAAATCTGATTGAATCAAGAGTATTTTTTCTTGTCGATGTTTTTAAGAGTCTGGACTCTAGATCAAATGTGTATTTTATCCAGTGCACCGCAAAACGATCGAATTTTGTCGATCGAACCCGTATCAATCGAGTCACTATCGATCGGGTCACGTTATTGTTTTTCGATCAATACACATGTCGATTGAATCCATACCCTCCTATTTTATCTTTTGGCAAATTTGGCAACCCTCTAAAGTTGAAAGCTCATGCAGCGTTCCTTCTTTTTACGGCAAATTGGACTGCATTTTGCAATGGGCCTGTTGCATGCAAGAGATACAGCCGCGCGAATAGACTTTTCAGAGGTTAAATGACACGAAAATTACGATGGTCACATTAAAAAAGTCTGAAATACACTCCTTACTGCGCAATTTGTGTTGTTAGGAACGCGCTTTTTCAAATTTCCCGCGTCTGGGGGCAGTTTTCTAACGGAAACGAGCAAACGGCGGGCTCGGTGATTTCCGGAAGATGCCGAGTTGTTGTTGTTGTTGTTATTTATTCCTTCAGTTTGTTTACAAACCCAACGTGATCTCCTACAGTGGTCCATATACGCTTTATGCGGTAACCAAATCGATCAACTTTTAAATATCCAACGCAATCCTTCTACATTTCATTTCACGATGTCACGAGCTCCGATTTTTAGGTTATGTTGTCAGTTTTAGTTGACCGGAAATAGCCGCGAGTTGCCGTTAATTGTTTCCGTTAGAAAACTGCCCCCAGACGCGGGAAATTTGAAAAAGCGCGTTCCTAACAACACAAATTGCGCAGTAAGGAGTGTATTTCAGACTTTTTTAATGTGACCATCGTAATTTTCGTGTCATTTAACCTCTGAAAAGTCTATTCGCGCGGCTGTATCTCTTGCATGCAACAGGCCCATTTGGAGCTATAGATTCTAACTCATCTGAAAAAACACGTGTGTGCATAGGGAAACTAATGGCACATACGTTGTTTTTAAAACGGGCCGAAATTTATAGTTCTTAATTGCAAAATGCAGTCCAACTTGGGGTTCGTGTGCATTTTCCTCGAAAACGCGATTGCCCGAACCGCAAGGTCGCGAACGGAAGCGGGCTCGGGCCGGTCGATGGCAGTGCGTGCTTTGCGATTTATATCGATTGCGCTGCCATTTAAACCAATGGAAAAGGATCGATGAACGGGGTGTTCGCAACGAGCACGTTTCTAATCGATTTTTTAGCACAGCTTTAAATGGGGGAATGTCGATAATCGATCATTCTCGCCTCGCTACTGGTCGAAGGACGTTATTCGGGCAACTCCGGGCTCATCCGCCGACGCCGGCGCCGCGACGCCGTCATCGCGATTAAATAATTTCAGGAACCGGAAAACGCGAGTCGAGGAAATGAAAAAACGGTCCCGACCACTAGAGCAGAACTCGGCCGAAGGAAGGAACGTAACTTGTGACGCCAAGGACCTTGTAGGAACCGTAGCTCCCTCTCATAATCCGTTTGTATTATTCGTTTATCTTTGAATAGAACTATATGATTCAAACACCAAATGAACGGTGCTCCGGATGAACCCTTAATTAGTAATAGTCATAACCAATTGAGGGGCTCGGAGGACAAGGCGCATAAGTGCAGTTTTTGAAAAAAATAAGATCGCTGGAAAAAAAAACATATTGGATCTAGAGTCCAGACTCTTGAAAACATTGACAAGAAAAAGGACTCTTGATTCAATCAGATTTAAGCTTAAATCAAAGGAAAATCCGCTCAAATTAAGAGGCTTGGCTCTTAAGCTTAAATCTGATCGAATCAAGAGTATTTTGTATTGTCGATGTTTTTAAGAGTCTGGACTCTAGATCCAATGTGTTTTTTTTTCCAGTGTATTAATGATTCGAAGTAAAACTATAGTCTTGATGCATATTCTGTGACGAATTCACTTCCAAATTTCAATTTTTAAGCATCAAGAAGTCAGTTTGAACTATCTGTCCTCCCTGAGGATCCATGTAATTTTGAAACCTCAAACACGCATTTCTCGAAAGAGCAAAAACTGCATTTATGCGCCTCGTCCTCCAAGCCTCTTAATTATGGTCCCTAACCACCATAATGGTAATTCTACCTCTATGATCCATCAGAAATTGTAAAAGTATCTCTCTTGAGAGTTATCATTACCATCATCATATTATGAGCTCTGTGATCCCCTAAATTTAAATTTTTTGTCATAGTTCGTTCTCCCGTTCTACTGGGTGGATTTCCGCGATTTTTGCAGCTTTCAACGGGTGACATGACGGTGACAGTCCCTAATTGGACCCATTAAAATGAAAAGGAACTATATGACATGAGCCCTGTCATGCATGCATCTCAGAAGGGACATAGTTCCTTTTCATTTAAACACGTCAAAATGAGCCCGCTGTACTCAGATTCTGGAAAAATGCCCAAGATTCTTTACATTACGTGATTGATAAGTGAATTCACCCATTAAAACAAGTTTTTCATTATCTGTCACAGTTCGTTCTAAAGATCTACCGGACCGATTTTTACGATTTTTGCGGCTATCGATGGGAGGTGGTCCCTAAATGAGCCGCTTTATTTAGATTAACTTTATTTTGAATTATTAGGGAGCTCGCGAAACGAGCCTTATTGGAGAGTGCGATCAAGCACCCACCGGGGTTGGGCCGCTTAGTGGTCAGGGAGCGTAGCCCTCCCATTAATCGTATTTCTACCCATTAATCTCAGCGTCAATTTTGCTCTCCCTTTTTATGTATAGTTCCATCTTTGTTTTTCTCCTCGCCCCTTTCCGTTTCTCTGATTCTCGCGGTTCTCTTGATCTCTGTGAGTTTTATTTGACCATTATAACGGCGCGTTACCTAATTCCGGCGCGCTATAAGTGAGCAGATTAACTGTTCCATTTCATTCACCTGAAACCACCGAAAATGGAGGAAAAAAGAGCTGCACTTCCTCTTCCCTTCTCTTCCTCCGCGACATCGCGCGATTCGAGTTTTTCCTATCTACATTCGTAAATTTAATTCGATCACCGATGAAGGAATGAGATATTTGGAACTTAATCTACTACCTAAACTACGAATCACGTTTTCTTGTCTAGTCTACTGGAAGGCCCCTCTTCTTACCAGTGGCGGATTGAGAGTGAGTCGGAGGTGGGTCATTTTCTATCGACATCGGCAATCGAGTGGGGGTCTGGGGGGACATCCCCCAGGGGGCTATGAAAATAGCTCTCCCAGATTGAATTTTAAGCAGTTTTAGCATAAAATTTGTGAACTGTTTGAAAGTTAGAAAATGACGAATAATACCTTTTACAGCGAAATTTTATTTTAGTACGTGGGTTTTTTATTTCTACGGTGATGAATATTATTGTATAAAAAATGGACAAAATTTGAAGGAAGGAGCGTGGAAAACAATAGTAAACTTTCGAGAGCACTTTTTTTCTCTACCTCTTCCTGCCCCCTCTCCCCCTCTTCCTAACTTCTACCCTCATCCTCCCTTTCCCCCTCACCCCCTCTCCCCTCCTCTTCCT